>VYZP01021376.1:32567-48451 GCA_013400635.1 Hypocryptadius cinnamomeus
ATGGTCATCCAGGCAAGACTGGACTACCTGTTCTGGTTGACACTGCTCTGTTCAAGCAATTGGGCTAGGTGACCTCCTTTCCAACCTCCATGACTCATCAGTTTGCAATTTATTGCTATGACAGAAAAAAAGGCTGACTGCCTTGAAGTTTCAGCCAGCTTCAGGAGAACACAATTTTCAGGGTTGCATCTCTGCTTTATTTCCTTTACACTCTGAAATTGCAGTGCAAATTGCCAGGCTGTACTGTTCAGCAAACAATTATTCAAAATTTAAGAGAAAACTCAGGTACATAGTTTTGGGTTTTTAAAAAAAAATTCAACTGTATTATTTTTGCTCAGGAAACAGATAATCTGGCACTTCTGTACTGTTTTCTATTCAGAGATGTCTCAGTGCATTGCTTTCATTAATAAATCAAACCAGTGTAGTTCTACAAATGGGAAACTTAGATCTTGAGTTTTGGGTCCCTGTGGAAGTTTGTGCCAGAACCAGAAATATAATCTGATGTCTTGATTCTCAGTTCACCACTCTGACAGCAAAGCAACCCTTTCCCTTCATGTATAATTGATGCTAAAAGAATGATTGTCTACTTAAAATGTCTGAGAAGCTGCAAGGATAACTGTTCAAAGCCAGCTTCATTTTGTGCAAGCTTGGTTGCTCCTGGGATCGTCTCATAGGCTGCTCACAGTTGAATTTATCCTGTTGTAGGGACAGAACTGAGGACCTAGGGGTTGACACTTATTTTACATCCCATGAGACCTCCAGATTGTCCTTTGTGTTTTTGGCAATCTGGCTTCCAAGTCATCTGACGTCCCTGATGAGCTTTCAAGTTCAAGGCTGAAGAAGAAGGGGGTGTGTAGGAGAAACAGATAGAAATGAAGTGACTACTGGAAAAAACAGTAATACATTGTAGTAAGGTGGCTTTCTTTATTTGAGTGTAATTTGTATGATGCAGGCCCTTCAACAAATTGATGATATCTTGATGAGTGATGCAGAATAAATAACTAATCCTTGACCTTCCTAGGCAAGTTTTATATGAATTCTCACTTCAAAATGACATTTGTCTGTGGCTGCTGATACTTGTGCCTGAATTTTAAATACATTATATGTATTGGCATGTTTACTTTCTAAATATATTTTGGCCTATTATAATAACTAGAGCAAATGACCAGTATCAATTAATATGATGGTGAATTTACATTAAAACCATATTTCATCATTTTACCTCTGAAATAAATTTTTAATTTTCTAAGGCTATTTAAAAGGAGTCATTCCTAGAGTGAGGGATGAATGTGTTCCTATGTGTTGACTTAACAATCCCAGTCTCTTTATGTCTAAATCCAATATGTTGTCACAGAGTGATTGATGTCTGGGATGCTATGAATATGTGCAGAAAGGCTGGAAAACCTCGTCATTTTATTTAGTGCTAAGTATGTGCTAAGTTACACCATATCCTTAAATTCTTTGGGTAAGGTATCTGGATTCCTAGAAGAAATAGCATGCAATAGCATGCTTGGAGACAACATCCTCTGACTCTGTAGTGTGAGTGTGGTCTTTGCTCTGAGAGTCACAGAGGCATTTGAGACTTAAGCAGATGTGGCAGCACCTGAAGCTCTGCAGCATATAAGCACCACTTTTCTTTAAAAGATACCACAGCCTTACAAGGTAGAGGGAAAAAAGTGGCACACACCTGTAGAGTTAGTGTTGTGTCACTTGTAAAATGTTTGTGGCTGATTAGTCTGCATTTATCTTTTTGTTGTCTGGGAGGGAGAGCTATTTTGCAGAAGCCATAGGAAGCAGGAAGGCAATAAATAAGTCCCGATTCAAAGAACGCCTTTGTAAAAATGGCCACCCTACATTTATAATGAGAGCTGCTTCCTTCCTTCAAGGGTCTGTTGGTTTTTGTTCATGAAAGGTATGATAAAATACTGCTTAAAAATGAACTTGCAGAATACGATAAAGACCTAAAATGAGATGGGCTGGAAGGAACCTGTGAATTGCTGTGACAGATTTAAGAAAAGGTCTGTCCCACTGCCATGATTCTGGCCAGGACAGTTAAGTTTTGCAGCATACAGGAGGGGGCGTGGCTAGGACATGGAGATTATTCTGTACCATCTCCAATCATCAGTGGGAGAGAGGAAAAGGGAATCTCTTGGGAATAAAGGGGTCCTGTCTGGTCAGGGTGGCCTGGTGGAGGCAGTGGTCAGGTACTGCTGTTTCCATCTGAATCATTTGCCTCTTTCTTGTGCCCTCTGCCATTAGTAATGTTGCTGTTGCTGTTAATTTTCTTATCTCATTGCTGTTTCCAGTAAATCGTTCTTATCTCAACCTGTGATCTTTACCTTTTTGGGCCTCAAATTTTCCTCTCCAGCCCACCACAAGGGGAGGGGGGAGCAGGGGCTGTGAGTCAGTGGTGTATGGTTTCAGTGGGAGCACTAAACCGGGGAATACCATTGCTAAACTACAACACACAGTAGGTTTTTTTTGTAATAGTAAAGTAGTAGCATTACTTCATGACTGGGGGCTGTCTTCCCTGAAGAGTGGAGGTGTAGTACCTCGTTGCAAACTAAGTGATTTCTGAGTTTGATTACTTTATTTTTGTATTTGTGGTTTTTTTTGGCATCTGTAACTTCTGAATGTGTGTCCCATAAAAGAATTCCTTTAATACGTTTTAAATATCCTGTCTAAAAAATGTGCTAAGTACTTATATCACTATTTTTCTCATTGGAAATCTAATTATTCTATTTATGGAACCCCTTTCATACTTTCAATCATCTTTCACATTCCTTTGTGATGAGTTCTTCTGGTGTCAGTATCCTTGATCTTCTGCCTAGTTTCATTCTAAGTCTTTTGCACTTTTCAGAGGGCAAGAACTAACATCCCCAAATGTGTGTAATAGATGTTTGAGGTACTGAATTATGACTTTTCTTGTCATAATTCAGTGCCTCATTCTTGTCATAATAACATCTTTCTTGACTGAAAGGTGTTAGAATTCTGTTTATCCTTCTGTGATGTATACTTAGCACCTTACTTAGGCCCTTTTTTATCTCTTTACTTACCTTTAAATATCAAAAGTGGTATTTTTAGAGGTTAGGCAAGATTCTTGAAGCATGACTTGTAGCTGCCATTTGCTTTTTCTTATAATTCTGTTTTGAATTCTGTTTTGCTGTGTGAATGGGGAAAAGATCTAGAAAGAGGTCTCAGTGAAGGATTAAGTGTCCAACCAGGAATAAATAGGAACAGTAAGAGTTATGAGATTACTTTTCTGTGCTCTGGAAATAGGAAGGAGAAAATATAAAGGAAAAATACACTAGAGTTGAAAAGGAAGAAGAAAGGGTTACTAAAATTAGTATTAAAAATGAAAACTTCCACAAAAATCCCCTTTGGAACATGGCAAGTATGTGATGAGATTCCCTCATACTGTAGTATGTGTGTTAATAAGGCAGGCATCACTGGCTTTTGCAGTGTCAACTTAGATACTGCTCATGGTCCCAGAAGTTAACTGTGTTATTGGATGTTTGCTGTGAGTGTGGAGCAGTACAAGTACAGTGTTTCTTAGACATCTTCAAATACAGTCAGCTTGAGGTGTGAAAATACCGTTATCTTTGAATTTGGTTATTGTGTGCTAATCTGCATTTATGATAAAATGTGAAATTTCAATAATTAGCAAGAGGTAATTGAGAATTTTTTTATTGCTGAGAGCAGCATGTGAGCTGTCTTTAGTTAATCTCTTTTATCAGTAAAAGAGACTTCCAGGTTTTTAGAAGGGTGTGACTGACTGAACATTTCAAAAGTGCTAAGTTGTAGATTGCTTCCATAATGTTGGAAATATTTTTGGCAGAGCTGAGATCTTTCTGTGGCTTGGAGTTGCAGTGGAGACATGTTAAGTACAAGGATTGTATCTGTTTTCTCTAAGTGGAAAGGTTCTTTTTCTATTAAGATGTTGGTTCTGTAGTTCAGTTACACAGAACAACACATAAACATTATCAATAATAATACTGAAAATAATGAATGGAAATTACAAAATTATTGGTTGTAGACCACATTTGAATATCTTGTAATGTACCTGGAAGGATTCCTTATGTGGGCAGAGGCAGAAGAGTGAAGAGCTGATAGCAATAACTTTTCATTTTCTTAAAGGTTCATTTATCTCTTTGACACTGCATGAGATCCTGTTTATTAAGAATAATGCCTGGAAGTTGGCAGTTATATTCTGTACGAGTGTGTTAATTTCTTCCCATATGCTACAAGGCTGTCCTCACAGGAAATAAAGGGACTTTTTCCCGTGTTTAGTTGTGCTGAACTGTTACAATAGTCAGACTGGACAGAAACAATGGGAAGGAAAGTTTCCTGTTTTCTGCAGATACTGAAGTGGTCTTCCACCCTTACCAAGGAAGATCTTCATTCCCACTGTGGCTGCACAGAGAACTGGTTGTCATTACTGTGTGAAGATGCTGTCATCTCTCTTGAAACACAGTGCTTCACTGGTAAATGTTTTTAAAGGCAATTTACCATCCGTTCTATCCATCTCAATTATGTCTCAGTATTTGTACTTAAAATAGCAAATTGACAGCAGGGAATGCTTCAAGTTGCCTCTTTTATAAACACTCAGACATATTATGCTGTGTTTAGAATAGTTTTAGATAGGTGATGAAATAAAGCTTGGGCCTGACTGATATCCTCAAAAGGAAAGCAGAGCAGAATACAAATTTAGTAGACTTGGAAGCTTTTTGTAATAGTAAGGATTTGAACTGCAAGAAGGAAACATGCTTTGTTTTTAGTCTGCTGTGCCAGGACAAAATTGGGGAAGGCTGGTAAATCAGCGTCTCGACAAATGCTCTGATGAAATTTTCATGTGAAGCTGAGGATAAATTATGCTGATACTGCTGCAATATAAGCTGTGGTTTTCCATAGGTAGGGAAAGACAAAGACTCTGACTGGCCCTTCAAAAATACTGTGAGAATCTTTTTAGTCAATATTCAACCTGTAAGTTCAAAAGAGATTGCTTGTCTTTAAATTTCACATACTTGTGTTATAGAACATTCCCATGAGTTGTGGGAGATGACCATCAGCCATGATTAAAGATTATTTTAAATGGAATACATGAAGATAAATTTGAACAGGAGCTGTACTACTGGTAGAATTACATCATAATTCCACTCTGTAGACCAACTCCTTCCAAGTTAAATTTTTTTTTTAGAAAATAAAATTGGACTTTATAGTTACATTAATTTATCATCTGTTATGCTATCAATTTTTAAGTAATTAAGTTGACTAGTTAAAACTCAGTCTCATGAAGTACTTAAATTTGATTTAATAATGAGCTTTTCAACACATACAATCCAGTAAAACATAGGTTTTCCAAATTAATTTGCAGGGTTCTTCTTCACTGAGAAATACTTTTGATTCCTTCACACACTTTTTTGAGTCTGAGTCAAAATTTTCAGGTGTATTGGTTAACAAAGCTTCTCTTGTTTCTCTGTCAAATTTGTTTGGTATACAAATGCCACTTTAAAATGGTTATCAATGCTGTATTACATAAAACACTCAGTTGTCCTGATATTTAAACAGATTTTATGTAGATTACTATACAGTATTTGTGAGCAAGTGATGCTGCCAGTTGGTGTATCATGAAAAATGAAGGTCCAATTGAAGTTTACTTGGGCATCCTCTGAGAAATGTGTACTGGAAATACACTGGATTAATTAGTTTTCATCTCTATTACAGCAGCATCCCGCACAGAAAGTAACAATTTTTGCACTTGTAGATTTTCCTAATAAAAAAGCTTGGTGTTTGGACCAAATGAGGTATTCTCATTAAAATAAGAAAAAATAAAATATTAAAATATGACCACCATGACAACCATTATGCATTTGCATATTGCATATCTTTGTAATGAAAAATTCCCCGGATTTACTTGCCAAGTGCAGTTTGGCTTTTGACTGCGAGAACTGCTAGATGTAAAACAGGGCTTTGGCAAAATGTTATTTTGTGTCTAAAATGTTAGTTCTTTGTATGCTGTTGTCTTTCTTAATGTACCATGGCAGTAAAGGCTGTAATGGCTATTCCAGTCTTTTTCCTGTTGTTTTCCAACCACCAAACAGCTCTGGGATAATACAATGCTATGACTTTCTAATTTATTTCTAAAATTTTTAATTTCACTTTTTATTAAAAAATCAAAATGAAAAAAACCTTTTAAATTAATTTTTAATAAGAATAAGTGTTTCTCATATTCACTAGTGGTAACAAATAAAGCATTTACTACAGTTATGCCACAGACTTCCAAAAGGAATTTACGAGTTCATGACAGCAATTCCTGTTGCTGACCCTTTGCTCTTCCATTTCTGCAAATTTATCTACTTGGTTTTGTCTTGCAGGAGATGGTGAATGGTTATTGATAGATAACTGGACTTGAGATAGGTGCAACATTCATTGTCAATAGGGCAGCTGTAGCCTTACTATGCACTACAGATGGGAAACAAATAGTAGCATATTAAATATCCTTATTGTAGTATGAAGTCTTGTACAGTGAAATATTTGAGATTTTTTTTCTGGTTAATGAGAAATGTACATGAACTGCAGATTTTTCCACATGGAACCAAATTCCACTTGTAAGGTTTTAGGAGACAATGAAGCATCTTAAAATAATATTTTTAGCCTTTTGAAAGCTTCTGCTACTACAATAAACCCCAATATTTTAAGGGACTGCTGTTTTCACAAATTTTCCCATTTAGGAAAAGTGGCTACATCAGGTGCTATCAAATACTGCCTTTTTATGTAAAGACTTGTCCCATCACTTTATAAATTTGTTTCTGCTTCAGCAGATTGTCATATACAGATATATCTAGCCCTCTGTTCCTCTTGTATCTTTAATTCTGATTTACATACATGCACCAAATATTACATGGATTTGGAGCCGTGATGAGTCATGACCAGACCTACGATATGAGTATGGTTAACATAAATTATGAGGTAGCCTGGTTCTGTGCCCAGGCCAAGACAAAGACCTGAGGAACCAGATTGCTGCTTACATTGCAGATTCTCCTCAGATCTCCAGTGCTTCTGGTGCAGAGTGGAAACACTTCAGCTGCCAGCACTCTGCTACCCTCCCCTATTCACGTGGGGACAGGAATTAGGCAAGGCACTTTGTTGCATGCACTTTGACTTCATACCTTTTTTACTGCTCTTTTAATAACTACTACTCAGGACTTTGGCACCTGCCCTTGGAGAATTAGATACTGCTGCTCCTGCCCAACAGAGGCTTTGAATTTTTTAATTAAAAAGTCTTTGTCTGGTTTTTCCCTTAATGAGAGAGAATGTCTTCAGTGATAAGTGCTTTGATAAATGAAGAATGAAAATACATTTAGATTGTTCCAAATTTTCTGTAAGCAAACTTTTACACAACAGACTTCTAAATTTGTATGCTCATACTTATGTAGGTCCACTTAAATGGAAATTTTGGGAAAACAAACTTTCCTTAGATTTTAGGATGAGGTAGGGAATGGGCTGCTGATGACATTCTAATACCAGTTTTCTTTTCAGGTTTGTTTTAGAGGCAAATAAAGCTGTGCTAAATATGAATAATAATATAATTATGGCTGTGCAATATATATATAAGAAAGTGGCTGGGGGTCGGTCCTAACCTGAGGCATTTACTGGAGATGCCTATGTCAGTAGTTGTTTATCTAGCTAGTAAATGGATGAAGACAAACTTGGGTTGGAGGCTTTATGTCTTTCCTTTTTTTGCTCAGTTACTGAATTAAGTTAAATACCCTTCCTAAAAGCTGACTAATAGATTTGTCTCTTGTTTCTTTATTCGTGTTATCATAGAATGGTTTGGTTTGGAAGTAATATTAAAAATCATTCATCTCCAACCTTCCTGCCATGGGCAGGGAACCGTCCACTACATCAGGTTGCTCGAAGCCTCATTTAGTCTGCCTTCAATGGGTGGAATCCACAATCTCTCTGGACAACCTGTTCCAGTGTGAAGTTTGTTAGATCTTCTCAAACCCAGTCTCCTGCAGTGAGTAGTGCTTCACTCTCCCAGTTCCTGCTCCCACCTTTTGCAGCTTGAGTAATGTGGCTGGGATACTTGCTGGTGAAGACAGGTAAAAAATGGCATTGAGTGCCTCAGCCTTCTCCACATCCTGGTAACCAGGTTGCCAGTATCCTTCCTGAGTGTACCCACATTTTCCTTAGTCTTCTGTTGCTGATGTACCTAAGGAAGCTCATTTTGTTACCCTTCATGTCCTTGGCCAGATTTACTTCTGCCACTACTTTAACTTTCCTAATCATGTCCCTGGCTGTTTGGATAATTTCTCTCTATTCTTCTTGGGCTACCTTTCCCTGCTTCCACCCTTTTTAAGCTACCTGTTGGTGTTTAAGTTTGTCCAAGGGCTACTTGTTCATCCATGCAGGCCTCCTGGCATTTTTTCCTGATTTCCTGTTACTTCAGAAGATTTCCATCGGATTCATCTATAAATTTTCCGCTTTGGATTTCCATTGAAAACTGTTCCTTATGCTGCGAAGAATTCCTTTATTCCTATTCAGTTTTTTTTACTTTCAATCTTTTCTGCTTGCTTCTAGTATGAATAAAAGATGACAGCTTTTGTCACCTCTCTTTGGTAACCAAAAAAAGGAATTCATTAAATGACCATGAATAAAATACTTGTTTCCAGAAGCATACTTAATGTTTGTGTTTGTAAAGGCTTTTACTGGAGCTACTATATATGCTCAAAAAAGCAAAAAGAACTTAACATTGTCCTGGAACTCTAGTGTCATAATGGAAGTGCTTTGTCTTAGTTTAAATAAATATTTACTTTGAATGTCCAAATTTACATTACCTAAGAAGACTCTTAATGTGTATTGTAGATTGTGTATTCTGATAATAGTGCTGGATAACACATAATGGATAAGCATTCTCAAAATGCCAGAGTTATTCTGAGATTTGCATGTTATTTATGGTGCATTCTGACTTCCATTATTTGGAACAACTGGAACTCAATCCATACTGTTCCTGTCAGAGGTGCCACTTGCTGTGAGGTGGGTATTCTGACAACTGGCATTTGGAGTCATTGCTGAATCAAAGATGGGAGGGAGCAGAGACAGACACTGAGGAATGCTACAAAAACTGCTAGCCCTGCCAATAACAAATTGCAAAATAGGAGACTTGAGTGTCTAGAATTTTATTTTCTTGGCCCAAGCAATTAAAAAGTTACGGGTAACAAAGTTTGAGTGTGTACTTATGAATGCTGGAGGCTTTCTATGGGTGTCCTGGATTTGGTTAGGGAGATAGCATGAGGGGTAAATTTAATTGTCTCTTAGTGACATGTCTGAAGCTCTAGCTAGTTCTTTCTAACATAGATTGGCCTGCCATAGTGCAAGAAAATACGATGTAAAAGGCTGCTCCACCGTTCAGTGGAGCAGGATCAGTGGTATGAGAAAGTAGCCAGCAGCATTGGTGCAGGGGAAAGAGGAGCAGGCTTTGAGGACCTGGAGGAGTTAATTGATTTTTGAAACAGGTGAAAGAGAGGTCTGTTTAATTTTAAGATATTGCAGGGAAAACACAACAATGTGATAGGAGAAAGCACAGTGCTTCAGGTGTTAACAATATTTAAAATATAAACTGGTGCCTTTCAGAAATATGCACGTGCTGTCTGTTACTGAGGGGTACCTAGATAGTGCTTTATTGATTTAATTTATAGAAATCCCACTCATTTGATCTCATGGTGTATCATTTAAAGATTTTAAGGCTAAAAGCGATTTTTAAAGTTCTATATTTTAATAACTTTATAATATTTCAGAAACATTACAATGCTGGTTTTGTGCAACACACTGGGTGCTAACATTGTTTTGCATGTATTTAAGCACTTAGCACAAATGAAATGCTTATCTTTACTATTTTATGGCCAAGTCAGTAAAGCACAGTACATTCGCTTTTAACAAACAGATGCAATGCAAGAGCAGAGTTTTCTGCGTGTTTGGTCAGGAAATTGACCCCTTCATATTTCATAGAATTTCATTAAGCATGAGGGAGAGGCAAAGTGGAGGATGCAGTGGGGTTATTTTCCTAATGTCAAAGAACAGGCTTTTACTCCTGTGTGCAAATCCAGTCAGCTCAACCAAGTGAAAAGCTCGGCAGTGCTCAGTGGAGGCTAATTAGAAGCCTCCACCATCACTGCCCACAGAATCTGTTTGCACTCAGTATTCTTGGCACCCTGCACACCACTGCACTGATTTCACTCTTCATCTGCCACCTTGCTACAGCCGCTGTGCCTGTTCCAGTCCAGAGCCACCGGCTTGAGCAGGATTTTCCAAGCAGTTGCATCTCTGATAGCCTGAAACCCTTTCAGTACCAGACCTTAAAGTTGGATTGGGAAAGAATTTGACTCTTTTCCCACACGATAGATATGTTCATGCAGGATCAGGGGAAAAGGGTATAATAGCATAAATCAACAGAATTATGAGCTGGGAGTGGGTGATAGCAGTGGAAATGGTGAGCAAGCGAGAACAGGCAAAAAAAGCCAACGAATTGTAAGCAGAAATCTATAGATAAGAACACTTGAGTGCACTCTACATAAAAAGCTTGCACTGAAATTCTGGGTTTCTAGGTCTTCTTGTTTGTTCCTGGTTATTTAGAAATAGTCATGGAATACTAGGAAAGTGAAATTCCTTGCTCTGGTAAACTCCAAGGTTTACTTAGTCTATTACTATTACCAGTTGGCAGTAGAGACTTCTGCTTTGAAAGTAAAGGCTGATGACTGATGCAGAGGTGAGTATCAATTTACATGTCGGAATGTATGTTTTTCAGCTTAAGCACAATTACTGGAGTTGTACGTCACTGCTCGTGTTAATGCAGTTCTGTTGGACGGAGAAGAGCAGGGGAAGATTTGTCTTCATTGCAGTGCCAGGGACTGGTATCTGTTGAGCCCCTGTTACTTCTCTTGGGTGATTTCACTGTCATCATATGTACAGCTTTTTTTCACTGTAGAGTATCTCCCAGTGTTGTAGATGAAGACATAATTTGTGCAACAGTGTTATGAGATCAGGGACAACGTGGCCAGTCCCTGTTCTTTCAGTTAACCAATATACTAATCCTCACTCTGCTTCCTTCCATGGTTGTCTGTGCTTGACCAGCCCTGGTTTTTTCTGCAACAGCCAGGGAATATGTTTTACTGACGATCTGTCGCGTGACATGGAATGGGGTGATCACACTAGAAGTCCATTGCTTTTCCAGTGTATCCCCTCTCTCAGCTTTTGGCAAAGCACTTCACACTTCATCTGTAGTTTTGCTGTCTAATGCATCTTTGACTATGGGACAAAGAGATACCATGTGTGTTGGATGGAGAGAGATGATGAGGGAAGCTGCTTCTGGAGTCCTCCTGGTCCCCTACTTGGGAAAGGTTCCTTGTATGAAGTAGAGATCAGTAACCTTCCTCCTGCTCAAAGTCAGAAGCTTCCTTCACAGTTTGGGAGTGATCTGTTCAGGTCCTCATGTAGCTGTAGGTTACTTGAGATGCACTATGGTATATTTTGTTTAGTAAAATGGGATAATTTTAAAAGTAATTTAGCAAAAGAGAAATGTGCATTCATGAAAAATGTAAAAGCCCAGGGGTTTAATTATATTTACAGTTTACATGGAAACATACCTGGATAAATTCTTTGGGTAGACAAAGAAGAGTTCTGGAATGGGAAAACATGGATATTATATAGAGAAGTTTCTGAAAACTGAAGTGATAATCTTGAATTATGTGCTAGGCACCTTAGTATATTAATATTGTAAATGGAAGAAAACCATTAATATAGTATTCCACAGAAAAAGATGGCATTTTGCAGTTCTACTCTTTTAAATATGTATTTAAAACTGTTTTGAGAGGTGCATTATTGAAGTCAATCTAAGCACTATTTGAACATAAAGACTGTAGAAGAGAACTAAACAAATACACATCTGAAAGACATTGTGATTGTTCTTTGAAATTTTTAATAGCATGTATTCCAAGTCTGACTCAGCTCTGAAGTTAATTACTTAATAGCAGTAATAGTTAGTATGTAAAATTTAGTGTGTTATGAACTTTTTTAAAGTAGGACATCTATTACTAATTTTGAAAAAAATGTGAAATTTTTTTTAGGTAATAGATTTTGTATTGTTTTGTATGTCCTGAAAACTCACTGGATGTAGTACTTTAATCAAAAGCATATGGTAGTCCTTATGAGTGAATAGAAGAATGGGGATTTTGCTCCTAGAGGGCTAGAGTAATTTTATGGGATTTTGCTGTTAGAGTAATTGTATGGTAATAAAGTCATGGGTTTGTTTTTTCTTCTCAATCAGTATGTCCCGACACAAACCCAAAGTCAAACCTTTAAGGACAGTGGGCTGCAGAGCCTCTGGGGTCAGCAGTAACTTAGGAAAAGTATGCAGGGAGGTCAGAGATCAGTTTAGGGGCCCATTTATCAAGGGAATGAGCACGGGGGGCTCCCTCACCATTGGCTCATGAGTTGATTTGGAAAGCAGGAGCGAAAGCGGCAGGATGGAAGGCGCAGCTGAGATCTCTCAGGCAGTGCATTGATGGCACTGAATGCCTTTCTGGGTCATGGTGGTTTCACCAGGGAAGGGCTGGTTCCCCAGTCCCCCAGCAAAGGGAAGGGCGAAGGCCCCAGCTGGGGGGGAGGAGGAGCAGGGCATGTGGCTCACGCCGCTTCATTCACAAGCACAAGGATGGCAGAGGGCCCAGACTTTTCATAGAAGTCCTGCACAGCAGCTTTCAGTCTAAATTCATGCCACTGATTAGATGCAAAGTTTCTTTTCATTCATAGCAGCCAATTCGTTCCAGCGAGCAGAGAAACATAACATAAAGTATAGAAAACACAGCCAGCGGTTGCCAATTTCTGGGCAGACTAAAACCTTTTTGCTGTAGCTGAAGTATGCTTATCATGTAGATTTCCCTCATCACGACTTGTTTTCAAGGCTAAACACAATGGCAGAGTGGGCTCTAGTAAGCATTTGGTATGCTTTGAAACTTTGCTGCCTAGCTAATTAATGTGATTTCAGTTTGAAGTATGGGCTGTGTGGCTGTTGTTTCTGTAAAGAAAAAACCATGCAAGGTTTAGAATAAAGCTGTAATGATCGGTGTGACTGTAATCAGCTTTTTGTCAAGGTTTTCTTAACCTTGAAAACTATCTATACCTGTTTTCACATGTAACATTTTTGTGTCCATCTCTAATTAGAACTGTGAAATATTTAATTTGTGGGCTGGCTGTTTTCCCCCACTCCAAATTATGTTAATTACTGAAAATTTAATTGGGAGACAACTGTTTCCAGTAAGGAAAGAGCTCTGTGGGTAGTTGAAAATATTACAAAAGGCCTGCCCACTTACTAGCTATTAATGCTCTAAAGATGAAAGTAGTCTGTATGACTTAGAAAATGAATTTGCTTACTAGCTCTTTATATATGTGAGCAAATAATCCTCTCATGTACTGTCATTGCCTTGCTGGTTTGAATAGGTTTTGTAGAGGTAGGAAAGTGAGCAGATTTTTTTCTCTACTTTACTTAGATGTGTAAGGAACAGTCTCTCTTGAAATGCTGCTTTTCTCTAGTATTGTGGCTTGTTTTGCATGGTCGCTGTGATGTATACAGTCAAATGCTGGGTTAATTTAGGTCTTAGTCATTTTGTAAAATGAAATTACAGCCACAAAAGATTCATTTTGTCTTCTGAGCTTGACGTCCCACTGGCTGATAGGTAAAGGGTCCCAAAACTTCTTCCAAATTGCGGTTGGAAACATTCAAGGGGTGACACAGTTATGAGTTCAGTGCATGAGAAAAAATTAAGTATTTCAAGGAATTAAAGATGATGATGAATTAGAAGAAAAGATCTTAGTGATCTAAATTCATAGGATGAGCTAAGTACTGTCGTGCCCAATCGTTACTAGGTCTGACCAGAATAAAAGGGTGTTTGTTTATTACTGCTGTCTGAGGACATTCTTCTTCCCCTCTGTTGCACTAAGCTGTCTGCAGTTTCTTATGATGCTTAAAAATGGAAACAAGCCTTCGTAATTAAAATATTTGTGTAGCTGTTTTGTTTAGTCCTTGAATATACTCAGCTGTACTAAAGCACAATTGAGAGGTGGTATTTAAATTATTTGCATCCAATAGAAAAGATACTTAGGAAAAAGGACCCCAAAAAGTGTATGAAAACAAAGCAGTGCTTACGACAGTGCCCTGGGCGGTGATGATTAGAGTATTATTTTTTGTGGTTTTTCAAGTGGTAAGAAGTGTTCTCATTGTTAGTGGAACCTAATTAAAAATAATTATGCTCTGGCATTTTCCTTTCTGTTACAATTTGGGCTGTAGTGGTTCTCCATTCTCTCCATTAAAGTTCAGGAGGGTGTTTTTGGAGTTTAGGAGGGTGTTTTTTTGTTAGGTTTGTTGGGTTTTTTCCCCCAGATGTGATGTATTAAACTTATCTCAAACATGTTAATATATTTGAAATGCATTGTGTTGCACCTCACCTGCCATAAGTCATGAATTGAACATCAGAAATTTTTGGAACCATATGCATTAATTTATGAAGCTCACTGTGATAGTAAAATTACTTGCATTTTTTATTTCCACAAAATCCAATGGCATTTACAGAATTTTACAATTTTTTTTTCATTTTCAAAAAATTGGGCTCTGTATATCCAGAATTATTCGGGGATCTTTTTTCCATTTCTTCATGGCACTTGAACAATTATTTATTCTCTTTGTTTCATTGCTATATGATTTGATAGTTGTAAAGTAAAAGATAAATTCTGATGCAACATTTTTTTTCCTCTTGATGCTTCAAAAAGTTCTAACTCCTTGCAGTACTACATGGATTACCTAGATTTGTACCTATAGGTTCGGGAATAACATTTTCTAGTTTCATATTTTTGAAATTTTTCAACCTCTTAAACTCTTTTTCTCTGTACCACCCAGGAATTTGAGAGAAAGAATATATTGCTTATTCTTGATGATGACACAATTTCATTAAAGGAATATTTTAATTCCCCACACTTAGTTTCATTGCTTTTGAATGAAGCCTTGGGTTTTTTAAGATGGTCCAGAAAGTCTGAAGATTATGTCTTTAAGATTCAATGTGATTTAGAGATAAGACCCATATGTGTCAGGTGTTGTCTACAGAGAGACTTTCAGGTGTATGTCTCTTATCCAAAGAATGCTTTTATCAGATGTCTCCAGCACAGAATTCCTGTGCTCTACAGGTAATGAGGAATGCTGTCAGTTCCTGATCATCAGGGTCTTCAGAAGCACCAAGCCTTGGAGGGCTGGGATACTGTTCTTGCTGCAGTAAATGAAGGAAGTCCAAATTTATGCTTAAACTTAGTATCTTTGAAGTTTGGTCCACAGGCAGATTATTAGCATTTGTAAGTATGTATTTCCTCTCCTAATCTTTCTGTAATTTTTCTTAGTATTTTTGACTAAAAGCACTCCTAAATATATTTCTCAGTGGGTAAATTCCTCCACATAGTTCATTAAGTTCAGTGATTTGCTTATTGATAAAACCTGTTTCTAGGAATGCAATACATTTCTAACTCTGAAATATCTGGTTTGTATGTGCTTACTAATTAACAATTAACTGTAGGTATTGCAGATGATGGTGACCTTAGTATTTAATGTGTTTACATAATAGATATTGATAAAAATGCTCTTTGAACAAATCTGCTACAAATTCTCTTGGTTCTGAGGTGGTGATAATTTATAATGGTTTTTCTTATTTAGCTTGCAAGGGAGCATAAAACTTATTTTTTATAAGGAAAGTAATGGCAACTTCTTTTACTGATATTATCAACAAGCAACAATAATATACCTTCAAGTCCTTCAATTGCTTCACAAAAAAAAAATTATATACATA
>VYZP01021384.1:0-16986 GCA_013400635.1 Hypocryptadius cinnamomeus
GTGTCAACTTGCAGGAGGCACTTGGAAGAATGAAAGCAGCTTCAGTTTGGTGGAGTGGCAGTTTGGGTCTGGGAGCCACCCCGCACCTTGCCGAACCCCATGAAGCAGCCGGCCTCTCAGGGCCACAGGCCCCTCAATACCAGTGCCAGCCTCTTCCCTGGGAAACAAAACTCTCTAGCCCATGATCTTCTCCCACTTCCTATAGTGAACCCGTCACCTCAAATGCACAATTATCCTTGGTTTAATGAAACAGACAGAATGTTCTATCTGGTATATTGTGCAGCCAATATACCAGAGTGACATCTCACATTGCACATGTGCTGAGAGCTACACCACTGTATATTAAGAATGGCTTGCTGCACGAAGCCGTAGATTTCAAAGGAGCCCCACAGCAAGAGAACAATGGTATTTCAAATGTATCCAGTGTCAGAGGCAGTCCAGCAATATGGAGTGTAAGCCCCAAGCTAGCTCTGCCTGCAATAATCTGCAGGCTTGACTGTGTGATAGATTGAAATGCAGTAATAGTGTTTATGCAACTAATTCTTGTTCTACTCTATTAGTTTATGTAACCTTTGCTCATGGACATACTGACTCATAGGTCTCAGGAATCTAAAGAAAATCTCCTTCAACTCTCTCCCATCCTTCAACCCCTGGTTTCCCAATAAACTGGTTGTCAGAGCTCTTGTTCATTCCCATTGTGGAAGGATTATGTTGGCAATGGGAAAAAAGGTATCAGTTAAATTTCTCAAAACCACTGTACTTCTCCATGCATACCAATGAGGTCATGTCATAAGCTCACCTGTGATGTGCAGGTGTCCTTCAGGTTAGCATTTCCAACCACAGCATGCCGGAGCCCAGGCTGGAAAGGCACAGGATTTGTTTGCTTAGCTCCTGCAGAGAAAAAATACTGCTTTCTAGCATTTAAACTTTTTTTTCCCGAGTCAAGTAAGGCAACAATACCTGTTTCAGTGACACTTATTCTTCCTAGCTTCAAAGATTTACTTTCATCCTTCTTATATTTCTTGTATTTCCTAGAACATTCTCAGATCTATTTTAAGTGAAGAGCTAACCACAGGAACAGTGTGCAGAATTCCTTCTGCAGCAGTCACAACTGTAGTGATTACCACACAAAACATGCCCACATCAGCTTATTTTATGCCTTCCTGGCTAGGTTCTAACACAGATTTTTGAAAGGATTGGAGTAAGGTCAACCTTTTTTGAGTTTTTTTGGGTTGTGGGGTTTTTATATTTGTTTGAGGTTTTTTTGTTTTTGTAGGGGTTTTTGTTTGTGGGGGGGTTTTTTTGCTGTTTTTCTGTTGTTTTTGTTTTGCCTCGGTTTTTTGTTGCCACTGAAATAGTTCACACGGCTGCTGCAATGTTGCCCTCATGACACTCGTTAAGTACCCTATAGCTGATTTAATTTCTAACCCTTTGTATCGAGGATTCCTACACAGACCAAACCTAATTGATATCAACTGGAATCAAAAGTACTTGGAGCCAAACCCCGTGGTATTGGGTGTATTTAGGAGACATCACCATGTATTTCTGATGCGTGCTGCACACTATCAGTACTAGATAAATGCTCTGTAAATGGATCAGGCATTCCTCATTACTTGTTGCAAAAGCAGTGTAAGAATGGGCAGAGTGCCTCTCTCTAATAAGTTCCTTTGCTGGTGGGCTGGTGCCCTGGTGGACTCCTGGTCACACTGAGCCGTTTGCTCAGGCAGAACCAGAAGCTGGGTCCCAGTGAGCTCGGCCAGTGCCAGCACCACCCTGTGGGGCCCTCGTCAAGGAGATCCAGCAGGGACAGCCCCAGGATGGCGCCCGCTGGCCACCTCCTGGCCACTGGGCAGAGACAAAGGCATCGCTTACCCACGTGAAAGAACGACTTCATTATATGAAAGGTGACTCTTTTTTCCTACAATCAGCGTTTTGTTTTTTTTTTCTTACATCTTTTAACCTCAAGTTCTCCCTACAGTCTTTCCCAGGCTTTTGAGCAACGTTTAATTCTTTTTAGACACAAACATCTGTGGGTTGACACCTATAAATCTGTGGCTGTTATACAGAGAGCAGTTTTAGGTGCACGGCAGAAACATCTTTAAGTTAGAGGAAACATCTACAGCTTTCAGTATCTGATTCCACATGTAAATGCTTCCAAAAAGAAACATCACCTTTGGCTCTCAGTTAGAAGTTTGCATCCCCCTAAGGCTGTACCAGTTAGGGCTGTATTACACGTGGTATAATTGCTATGCCACATACACAATTCTGTGCTTCTCTGCAAATCTTAAGACGGATTAGCATCTACAGATTCACCTGCCTGCTCAGCAATCCCTCCCCATTTGTCTAATTCACATTATGTCTGGCCTAAATTCATTATCCCTCACTCAGAGAGGGTGAGGCTTAGGAAAAACCATCTAAAATAAACACCAGTCTTGCCTTAGAGCAACTTCTGTTGCTCACTACAGCTGTGTGAACAGTTCATTTTTCATGTGTACACATATAATCTTGCAAGGCCTTGCCAAAGTTATTGAGTTTAGATTACTCTTATCAAGACTGGGAAGTGTACAAAACTGGACAAAAAGCCAGATATTGCCCCCAAAAATCTTTAAAACCATGCAAGCCAGAGCTACACAAGTACTTTTCTCTGCAAAAGTCTCTACTTGTGCATGTTATCTCTGAACTTAGAGTTTATTATAAGTCTTTTAAAATGAACACTTTGGATTATTATTTTCTTAAAACCTCAACAGCCAGCTGACTTTCTTAATGCAATTTACATTAGCAAAAAACACTTGCAACTATAAGCACACATTCTAGTAAAAGCAAACCTGAAACTCCTATTATAAAAGATAGAAAGGAAAAGCCATTAGAAAGGAATAAAAGTTCACATTTTTTCATTTTGCTTCATGCATTCAAAAAAAGGTCACCTTTAAAGAACTTTTTGCTTTGCTCTATTATTTGCACCAAAGCCCAGCTTTGGACAGGAGGTGGTGCTATAGTCTGTGTAAATTTTGTTATTAGGCAACACCAACAGCTAAAGCTTACTAAAAGCAAAAGGAAAAGGTAAAAAAAAAGAGAAACATTCTAAATCCTGTAGATGTGTTGGCATGCAGACTTTACCTACAGATGCTTTCATATCAGTAGGTAACAGTGCTAAAAAGTTTTGTAAGAAGGCACTAAAATATTTGTGTCTGTCAAGGATTTCAAATACCTAGCAAAACATGATTATCAAAGCATGGAAAAAAACCTGTCATGCACAGCTCTGGGCAAGCTGTAACAGTTTTTATGTGGCCAAGGCTCTGTTGAGCAGCTTTGGGCCATGAGGAAACTGATGGAACAGTGGAAGATTTTTGCAGCTCCAGTGAGAGCATTTTGTCTGCCTCTCCCTGAAGAATGTCAAGGTTAGCTGCAGGGTCAGATTTACTGGGCCAAGATGAAATGCCAAAGTAGGAATCCAAACCCCATGGCTAGGTTAATGCTCTTTCCCCCTCTCTCCTTTCTTCTTTTGCTGTCTTTCTCCTCATGCCCATCTAGAAGCACCAAACATGGCATCGTTTGAAGATTTTTTTCTTATTGTCCATGTTGCCCTATCTCTACCCCCATTTTTAACCTGTAATTTTTCTGGGAGAGCTGTTCTGCATTGCAGTCTGCTTGACAGTGACTACCATTAGCAGCCAAGCTGAAAGAAAACAATTGTGGAGGACTCGTTCCCTTCTGGCTGCACTTCCCCTCCTGTTCTCATCTTTTCTTTGGAAAGGAAACTAACGAGTGACTCCCAGAATGGATCCAAGAGAGTAGATCTTTCTTTCACATATTCCTTTCTGAAACTATCAATTATCCACAGCCTGCTAAAGCCAAGAACTAGGCGTCAGACCAAGGCCAACAGCAGATTGTGGGAGAAATTCTTATCTCAGTTACACAAGTGTGGATCTGGAGGAACTCCAGTTATTAAACAATCTATAAAATCAGGATAACAATAAGTATTATTTCCAAAAGGTCTGTGATGGTTAACTACCAGTAATTAATGCTGGTATAGAAATCAGGCAATGGTTGCCTGGAAATGAAAGGCACTATAGAAATTCTAAGTACTCATTATTTCTGCCATTTGTAATTATACTTTTCAATGTAATCTATTTGTTGTAGTCAGGGTGCCCATCAATGCTCCCTGCAGACCCCAATCTATTGTTCCTGAATAATTCACTGGTCTCAATAACATTAGTTCACATTTAATTGGGAAAAAAAAAAAAGTTTACCTCTTTCTAGATGCCATTACAGATGAATGTACCACCAACATGAAAGTCAAAATTCCCAAACCACAAGGGAGTGGGTGGGTGTGAAGGCAGAATAACTTGAACATATTTCACTTGAAATGGATGGACTTGAAGATCATTCTATGGCTGGAAAATGTGATTAAAAAAAAAAAATTAAACCCCTTTTATTGAATGGGATCTGTTGAAGCTTTAAGATTATTCATAAATTATAGTAGGAGTTAGACCTCAGTGTAAAATGATGCTATAATTACTTACCTTTCTGAAGACCTATTCATGCTTGTGATCCTACAACTATATCTTCTTTAAATACTTTTCTATCCTTTATCAAAGAATGTTCCTATAAACAGATTTAAGTAATTACATGCAATCAAATTAATTGTAAATCAGAACTGGATAGAAGAGTTTATATGTCAAGCAAATATTCAGATTTTATCAAATATATCCAATTTAAAAAATACATATGTTGAATTTCACCCAGTCTAGTGGGAATTACATGAATATATGATAAATTATTTGCTGTTACTTAGATAGGTGTCAAATGAGCAATGTGTCATCACTGTTTTTAAGGTAGCACACTTTGGAAAATTGTTTTGTGACAGAATTTTTAAGAGGTCTTTTAAAGCTCAAGGTTTGACTGTGAGATGTTCCTGGATAGGGACACTGAAAAATGTGCATGTTACAAAATATGCACCAGAAACAGAATATTTATAGTACAATACCTAGGTCCACAAAACATGAAACTCTTAGCTGTTCAGGGATTTAGGCTAAGAAGGAGGCTGCAATCAGAGATAAAGGAGGGTATAGTTGTGTTTCATGTCCTGTATTTATTCTGATTTCCAGCTGTTGCAAGAACTCAGCACAGAAAGACTGGAACTGGGAACTTTACAGTGGAGCAGAGAATCAAAATTAAAGCTCCCTGCTCAACAGCTTTGCCATTAACTCCTTCCACAGGAACTTGGGGAAGGTGGGATCTGCCCCTCCAGGCCATGCTGTCCCACCCCCTGGCTCTCTGAAACAGGAGCTGAACCAGCAGCTGGTTACTGGGTATGGTTTCCCAGCTGTCCAACTTCCCACAGCTCACACAGGCTCATGTGGGAGCCAGTGCACCTGGGACTTTACTGTTCAACAGTGCTCTGGAAAGCAATCAGGTGTTCAAAGCAACCTCAGCACTCCTCACACAGCCACAAAAGTGAGCTCAAGCAAGAACACCGCAAGAGAAAGCAGGCAGTTGTTGTCTTGCCACACAACTCAAAATTTTTGGTTGCCTCAGACATGCTTATAGACATTATCCTGACAAGTGCAAGACTGCTGAGAAAAAAATTCTACTTCAGTAAAACTAAAATACATGAAGGTTTTTCTTTTTTGGGTAAAAATTGTCTAAACACTTTCTTCCAGAGGACTCAAAAATTAATAGAAAAAGCTTAACCATGCTACATTTACAGCAGAACGTTTTAAATGCAATGAAAAGAATTCTAAGATTCTACAGAACCAGATAATATTTCATTAGGATCCTACTAGTTTTAATTCCTTATCATTTCTTTGGCTTTTAGACCAAACAACACTACGCACTACACATGCAACAATTGTGAAGAGAACGTGTAATACGAACAGCTGTTAAATTTAAGGTATAGGTTCTTGTCATACTGGCTGTGAAAGAAACATTAGCAGACAAGAAGTGAAGGCAAATACTTTGTTTCTGAACTATGCATGAGTAGTTTGGCTGGTTAAGATCTGGTTGGTTGTATCCATTACACACTCGGAGATTAAAGACAATTATATCCATAAATACAAATAGGAAGGGCTGTAATTGCAACTGTCTAAGGAGATATGTGCTCCTTTGTGCTTACATATTTTGTTAAAGATATAAAAGAAATGCATGCTGCTTTCTTGCCCACACGAATATTCAGAATTAAGCAACTAATATCAAAGAATTTTTCTGAGCGCAAGTGTAGCTTTTGGAGTTCTCTCACACCGGCAGCGTCGCACAGGCGCCTTATTAGGGCTGACAGAGGATTCATGCAGACGATGGTCAGCATCATTCCTGCCCGATCCCAGCCCTCCCTCCCCGGAGGATCGGCAATGTCAGTCCTCGGGGAGCCTGGGACGGCGCGGGGTCTTTCCCGAACGGGTCCCTTCGCTTTTCCCGAGCCAGAGACGCCTCTCTCTGAACTGTTGCTCCCAGCCTGTGCCGTGTGCGAGCGGCGGGGGCGGGCCGGGGAGGGGCGGCGGCGCTCGGACAGCGGGGCGGCGGCAGGCACTCGCCCCGGGCCCGCAGGAGCAGCGGCACCCATGCCCGGTAAGTGCCGGGGGCGCAGGGAGGGAGGCAGGCAGGGAGGGGGTGCCCGGCTCCTCCCGCAGCCCCGGCCGGGCACTGCCGCCGCCCCGCTGGCGCTGGGGAAGGCTCGCTAAAGCATCGGCTCAAAGGTGTCCATGAGCACCGGGCCGGCCGCCCTCCGCAGCCCGCCAGGGAAGGGGTGCCTGGAACGGCAGGGCTGGCAGCACCGCCCGGAGCGCCTGACAGAGCAGAGCACGGCCCTGGAGGCACAGCGAATGTGGAGTCTTGCCTCCACTCCCCCTCAATTATTTAATTTATGCTGGGGCTCAGGCCCCGTATGTTATTAAATAATATAAATTATTTCATTTATACGTGGGCTTAGACTGTGTCTTTATATGGAATATATGGGAATATTATGGGAATTAAAACTCGCGGTGGAGAACATGCTGCTCGTAAACTTGCTCGTAAGCCAAAAGGCTTACTGCAAAGTTTAAGTAAAGCTTATTAAAAGCATATAATCAGACAGTAAGCAAAAAGGGATGCAATCCCAGAGGAGACAGAGGATGCCTGTCAGCACCTGCTCTGTTCTAGGATAAACCTGGTACCTATCAGCAGGAGACAGTCCCCTGGCTCGGGTGGGAGGAGATGAAGTGGTCCAACAGGTCTCTTCCATCTCCTCTGCCATGATTGTGTACCACAGCAGGATACAATACATCAATTTCTCATGATGACAGGTAGTTATTTTAAAAGATACATATTTTCTCCCTGCACACAACGGATACAACTTATTTCTGTGGTCAATTTGTGATTAGTGCTACATTGTGCCCAAAGCCACTGGTTCTGTTGCTGATCTAATCAGATAAGATGGTTTAAAAGCGAGACAAATTCTCCTTACACTCACTAAATTACAGGTAACTACTAAAATGAGTAAAACTTAACCTTATATCTACAGCTCTATAAAGTTAAAAAAACCCCAGAATTTGAGTCTATGCCTATGGGTGTGTCATGAATACTTATCATTCTACAGTGAACAAATTCAGTACAAATTCATTAACTAAGATATTGGAAACTCCTTCTCTAACTCCAAAATCAATGCACACCTCTTCTTACTGTCTTCAATAGTACACGATGACAAAGTGGCTATAGGGGAACACAGGACTGCTGCTGAGAGCATCAAAGACTTGTAAATGAAGAGGACAAGTTAAACAAAGACCTGTACAGCTTGCTTGAAATGTTAACCTTTCAGATCCTTATGTTAGATAGTAAAACTACCAGCCACATAGATATTTGTGTTGTTTATAGTGCACCTACATGAAGGAAACCATTAGTTTCTATTATGTTCATGGTCATTAAATTGAAGCATTTTTTCTGCATGTGAGTTTGACTGAAGATATATTTGAGCATGCCCTGCAAAACTAAAAGGAACAAACACACAAAATTCCCATGCTCATATGCATTTCCTCATACTGTGCATTCTTATCAAGGAAAACCAATTTACCCACATGGCACAATCACACTTGTCTCTGTATTAATATTAACCCACATCAAGTATGTGCTTGTTTCCTGTTGCTCAGAATAAGGATTGCACTAATAGTCTGGCTGAATGCTGGACCCTACTCAGTTCACCTACCAGCTGCAAGGACAGCAAAGTGCTGTTGCTGTGGCACAGCTGTGAGCAGGGTGGCTGCTCCGTGGTGGTGCTGAGAGACAGGAGTGACTGCGTGACTCAGGGAAGCAGCCAGCCAATTCCTGCAGAGGCCTAAGGAAACACACCTGGAGGGGAGCTGCAAAACCAACTTGGCTCCAGTGACTCCACCAAATGTAGGAAAATGAGTCAGGATCAGATTAAGGCCTTTGAGGCACTATGGCCAGGTTAATTTTATAGCACAAGATAATTACTTAAGCGTTCTGTAGCTGGAGGACATTTCACGTCACTTACTGCAACAGGGCAACACTGAGAAAGATCAGCAATATATGTATTTGCAACTCACCTCCCATACTCTTTACAGCTCTAATAAATAAACTAAATTAAATGAAAATAGTTTGGAACAATTCAAAGCTATTATTATTTGATAGTCAAAACTAATCACTAGTGTTGACTGATTACTTTGTGCTCGTATTGTCTTTTACTTGTACCATTGCACAGAGATGGCTAACTGCAAGGTACCTACCAAGCACAGACAGATAAAAAAGAAAAAGGAATAAATCATAATCAAGTTAACTCCACCTAAAAGCAGAGAAGAGGAAAAAAATTCAGTACCAGTTGTGAGAAAATGCCAGGTCACTTCAGTACTTCAGTTTCAGGGGAGACCTTGAGAATTGTCAGCACCAAGTACTCAGCTGCTCCTGAGCTGTCTCCCATGGCTGCAGAGTGGAAGACAGTTCTAGAGTTTAGGACAGAGCAAAATAATCTTTGCAACCTATTACTCCAACACTCTCAGCAAACATGCAAAAGCAATGAACTGAGCCCATTATCAATTGTCTACCCTTGGTCTAAGGAGAAATTCTCACAACAGAATTTCTCATATTCATATTAAATACACTTATTAAATTTTATTTGGGTTTTGGTTTGTTCACAGTAATTATAACAAGATCTTGTTGTATGTTAAGTACTCACGATTCAGGAAACTGTGTTTAATGGGTATGTAACTTTGACTTCACAGATCAGGAAACACATGCATCCTTAGAAAGAAAACAACCCATAGCTTTACTTTGTTCCTTGTGGCAGGGTCTAGATCAAATTCAACATAGATGAGTAGCTGGAAGAACAAACCAAACCAAAATAATGGTACCTTATTAGGTGCTCCACAGTTCTCTTTTTCTTCCATCAGACAAGCTCTAGCGCCCATGCTAAGGTAAATGCTAATGCAAAACAAGAGCCTGAGCAATTCTTTGGCATTCGGGGTTTTTTCACGTCTGTACTCTCCCACATTGCAGTAACTGCCAGTGCTTCTGAACACTGTAATCTGTCACTGCCATTGTCATGTGTCTTCAGGTGTTGCATCATGCTATAACCAAACAAAAATGTGCATGTGTGCTGAATGCTTCATTTAAAAATCATTTTGGAATGGTTTTTGTTAGCTTTAATATTCCTGTCTACACCCAAAATATACTTAACTTTGATCTTCCTATGATGTTTTGTGTGCTTTTATGTTTGAACAGAACAAGCAGTTGCCGTGGCTGGAGGTATAATAGGAGGAATCCTTCTATTTGTTCTCCTTGGAACAACTGCATATCTGCTCTTGAAAAAATTTTGCCGCCTCTTTTCTTATGAAAAGCTCATCAATCCTGTCAAAACAACAAATGCAAATGCCATTTTCCAGGATCAGGCAAATTCTGAAACTCATCTAAAAAGCACAAGGTACCTATTTTCACTTTGTTTTTAAAGCACATGCTATGTAATTTATTTCAACTTGTCAAATGCCAAACGAGCAGGTGATCAAAATATATGCATGTAGAGAAATAAAGAAGATCCCTAAGTTATATGAAAACATATGTCATGTTCTGTTTTGTTCCTTTAGGAAAAGGATAATCTAACTATGAAAGTGATAATTATTCCTGATTTATTTAAAAGAGAATATATTCGAGTGTAATTGGTGAATGGATAGCTTTACCTGTCAGACAAACCCAGCCTATGTTCCAGAGTAATTTCTGTTATTTCTAATAACAAAAACAATAGGATTTCAGTTGAGGAAGGAGACTCTCTAAGAGAATTAATCATTGCAGGGGTTTTGGGCTCTAAAGCAAGCAGCTGCAGTTCTTCCTTTCCTTTGAAAGATAAATTCTAAAGGGAAGGAAAGGGGATAAGAGAAGAATCTGTCAGAATAATTAAGACCTAATGTGCCTCAGTATCTTTTTATGCATTAAGCAATTGATTTTATTTGCTTTCTGATTTTATTTTTACCTTTGAATGTCTGTAGAATTTTTACACTGTGACATAAGAGCAGTAAACTTACTACTCTTATCAAGTTTGATTTCCAGCTTTAAACCAGAAGAGTCAATAGGTGCTGTTGTCTTGAGCAGATCCAGAAGTGTTCCATTTATCATTCCACCAACGCTGCATGGGCGAGACTGGATTCACCTGACCAATGAAGAACAGGTTCAGCAAGACAGGGACCCCTGCATGACCCCTCAGTCTGGGCCACGGTCATCATTTCATTCTTTGGGTATGGCATTGCAAAAATGGCACTATTTTTAAGGGTAGGGTGGCTTTAGTATTATGTATCTTGGGGGCACACCAGAGATTGCATTACACAGCACAAGCCCTAAATGCTCCATACATTAATATATTTTATGTATGAGAATTGGGCAAGAAGGTAGTAATTTTGGTCCCAGTGCTGTGGCACCTTACACGTTTGGTGTAAGACAAAGCAATCTCTCCTCTCATATTTTGTAAAGGCCAGGAAGTCTCTGTTGTCCCCAGAAACAGCAGTCACCAGCTGCACACTGCAACAACAAATAGCTAGAACTAACCAGGTACAATCACAGGAATAAGACAAAGAAGAGTGGTGCAGCCTACAATTACTCCCCCAAATTTGACTGAAAACGAAATAAAATACTAAATTCTTACAAAAAAATTGATTGTTAATAAAGAGGGGAATCTGATTTACCCAAATACAGCAGTGGTTATAAAAATGCCTGCAATGGTTCTTGAGGCTAATCTGAGGGTGCTTGTTTTGCCTTTTCTTGTAGCTGGAGCTTATGTTGTAGGAACCATTAACCCAGATCTGTACAAGTTTCCTGAAGACAAAAGCGAAACAGATTTTCCTGATGGCAGCATTGGTCGCCTCTGGTTCTCCATAGAATACGAGCAAGAGTCAGAAAGGCTCCTTGTCTCCTTGATCAAAGTCAGAAAGCTGCAGCCTCCTGCTGATTCCTGCAGTCCATTTGTGAAAATCTACCTGCTGCCTGATGAAAGAAGCTACCTGCAGTCCAAAACAAAACGTAAAACTCTCAACCCGCAGTTTGATGAAAACTTTGTTTTCCAGGTACTTTTGATGAGGCAGATTTTCGTTTGCAAATATTAACTTGTCAAACTACAGTACATGTTTGTATGTTCACAATGCTTCTACCAAGATAGAAGTTGTTTCCACCAGAGACAGGATTTTTTACTGGGGCTTCTGGAGATCCTGGGCTACAGAAGTGTGTGGCTCCAGAACTGCTCTCACTTCTGGTCTGTACCAAAGTTAAGGGCTCCAGAACTTGCCCCGGGATTAATGAAAACTCCAGCTTGAACTACAGCTGAGCAGTTCAGCCCAGCAGTTCTAGAAGCCCAGAAGGAGCCAATACTGACATAATGCTTTCACAGCTTTTGGTTTCTTTGCTGTGCAAGTAGGCTAGACAGCAGAACCTGGGAGGTATTTTCTGGACTGCTGTTTGTACAGTACTGTACAGCTTGGCTTCCCATGCTAACAGGCTTTCAGCACACAAGCTGAAAAAAGCAAGACAAAAGCTTTAAAACCAAAAAAAGTTTGTGTTACAGATTCTAAACATCTGAGTCTAAAAGTGAATGCATCACACAGCACTAGATCAATATAAGCTAAAAAACCACCAACTAACTTCACAGCTTTCAAATGAACTCGTATTTTAGCTTGGATCTTGACTTCCACATAGCTCAAATCTTCGGGAAATTTTAAAAGTACTTCAAATAATTAAAGGAAATCACCACCTAAACTTACCACAGTTTGAAAAACATTTCCTTTGAAGTCATGCTAGAGTAGGAAAATGTCAGATGTTTTATAATTATTAATATTCTTCATTTTCCTGTACAGGTTTCCAGTAAAATGTTGCTCCAAAGAACACTAAAGTTTTTGGTTTATCATGTTGATAAACAGAAGAAGCATCATCTCCTAGGCCAAGTTATCTTTCCACTAAAAAATGAAGCATTAACTGAGGACAACAAACTAGTCATATGGAGAGATCTGGAGAAAGAAAACTTGGAGGTATGTGATACCAGGCTGCTTGGCACTGTGGAACTTCTGTCATCTTACAAGTATTGGAAGGATGTAGCTGAAGTAGAACTACGTTCTACCAAGTACCTCAAATGCAAGAGTACTTCATAAATATTTGTAATAGAAATTCCCATCTTGCCAACCTGCAGATCCATAGCTGCTGTAAAGGGAGTACCCAGATGCTTAGAAAAAGTCACACGAATTAGGAAGTTGTTACATAAGAACTTTTGTTACTTGCTTCTCTTTTCAATTAGTAAGAGCAGAAGAGGCAAAGAAATAGATACCCCCTGGAAAAAATAATTCTGAGAGTTAGGAAGGCTGATTAATTGGTTGCATCAAATGTTACAACAGTATAAATAAAGCCATTACAACTCACCTGCCTTAGTGTGACAGAAACCATTAGCATGAAAAAGGATTGCTCTTCCCATTTGACCACACAATGAGGGAGTTTTTCAGACATATCTGACAGGTGTTGTTCTGCTTCCAAAGCCTCCATCAGAGCATGGTGATATCCAGTTCTCCCTGAGCTACAATGACTACCTGGGCCGTCTCACTGTGGTGGTTCTGAGGGCCAGGGGATTAAAGCTCCAGGAGGAGAGCCCTGCTGTTGGTAAGTGGGATTTCCTCCCTGCTATCAGCTCCACAATTCCTGTTTTAATTTGCTCCTTCCTCATCTGTACACCCAGGCTTGTGCTGTGGGACTCCGACAGGAACAAATAAACATCCTGGTGATTTGAATGGAAACAAGCCATATTTTGCCCTGAGGCAATTAGATTTTGATAGCTTAGTTTTGCTATGTTTGGGATTTGTTTCATAATAAAAGAGGTTTGTCCTGTGGCAATTGGTGGTAACTTTTTTCTCCTGTTTTTGTACAGTGAGCAACATCCTTTTGCTGCTCTCCAGTCCAGAGGAGGCAGCACTTCAGGGGATACTGACATTAACAGTTGCCTCAGGTCAAATTCCCAGAGGTAACAGCTACAGGACAACTGCTTATGCTGAAAGCTGTCCTGGGAGGAACTGAGTTGGGAGAAAAAAATCCCAGTTTAGGACAGCCTGGCCGTTGTTCAAAGGACCATGGCATAGTCACAATTTTCTCCCTTAGTGCAGAGGGCTTCTTCTGGTACATCATACTCGTGTATCCCTGGTCTCAGAGATTACCTCAAAATGCTGTTTAAAATCTAACACTCAAAAGCAAAAACAGATGAAGAACCAAACTTGTATTTCAGTCTATAGTGATTTCTTGCAGGGCTTTAAAGGTAAATATATAAATGCAAAATACACCTACCATTTAAAAAGAAAAGTTTAGTCCTCTATATACACACATCACTATGAAGTTTTTTTTGACTGAACAAATTAAGCCTTCAAAAAAGTCTCCACAAGATGAAGGGAAGGCACAGAAACATAAGATCAAGGATGCAGGGTAAGAATATGGCTGCTTATTTTAACAGCACTTAAATTGGAAAGTGCACTGCAAAACTGCACCCTCAGCACTTTGTAGGCTCCCTGCTTTATGCCATGCTGCCATGTGTGTTCCATGAATCTTTCACAATCTGATGTTATACTTGATATATATACTCCCAAAAGGAAGAAATTCCTTAAGTCATCTCCCAACTGCTTCTTGAAGATGTCTTTTAATCTTGAATTTCTTTTTCTCCAAGGTGTGTATGTCAAAGTCTCACTAATGAACCATAATAAATTCATCAAAAGTAAAAAGACAGCAGCTCTCCTGGGAACTCCCAATCCTGTGTACAATGAAACCTTCAGTTTCAAGGCAGATCAGACAGAGCTGGATACAGCAAGCCTGAGTCTATCTGTGCTCCAGAGTAACAAAAGAGAAAGTAAGTTATATAAATTATTACAATCAAGGTGTCAAATCTCTTACATATTTGAGACATGTTTAAATCTGAGAGGAAGTAATTCCTTTTCAGCAATAATCATAAAACTTGTAAGAGTTTTGGGGTATTGCAAAGACTGTCTCTTTAAAAGCAGAACAACTTATTTGTAGTTAAGCATATATCTCCCTTTCAGAGGCTAGATTTCATAGAAGACATGAATAAAATCACTGTAGACTACTCAATGCCAGTACAAGGTGCTGTGCCTTTGTTTCATTCCAGTATCCCATTAAAACAACCTTATGTGAACATTTATGCGTGTAACACACAGCCTGCAAAACTGTGTGGCTGTTCACTCTAAGCAAACTTGAAAGAGGCATTTTAATTCTCACAGCAGTGAGAAAGAAGAAAGAGATTAGCAAACATCCCCATTCCCTGGCAGAAAACCTGGTGCTTGAGGCCACCTCTTACTAACTGTTAGAGAATCCATTAAGGAGTTCTGCTTACAGAAGCAAATCAGAATTCAGTATTTCCACTGCTCACAAGAAAAACATCTCTGCAGTGCAAATATGATCTCAATAATTTTCCCCATTCATAGCTGAAAAATCCAGGCATGAATAAACAATCTAGTCTTTGGCAGTGGCAAACATATTACAGCTCCCAGCTGTCTCAGTAACTGCATTTATTTATTGCAAAGCAAGAGCATCATGTGAATACTACTGAGGTTGCTGATGCCCAAAATTAGGGCACACTTCCCCAGTAAACCTGAGGTAAAAGGGCAGGGCAGATACAGATCAGATATTTGTGCCTTGCAGATGGTTTTAGTTTAACTACAGGAAAAAGGACAGGCCTGCATTGACTAAACACCCACTTACTGCCATACCTTTTTTAATGCTGAACCTCAGCAGGTAGAAGCTACAAAACCTAGTCCAGAGTTATTTCCTTGAGGAATATTTTGGTTTAAAAATACCTCTCAGAACCGGCATTACTTGGAGAAATACATGTTGATTTTCTAACGTAGGCAAGGATTTCAGAGAAGCATTGCAGGTGTTCATCACTAACTGCTTTTTTTTTTCCCCAGAAACACTTCTGCTGGGACGAGTAGTAGTCGGGCCTTTCATGTACACACGAGGCAGAGAACTGGAACACTGGAATGAGATGATCAGCAAGCCCAAGGAGCTGGTTAAACGATGGCATGCTCTCTGCCACAGCACGTGAACAGCACTGAGAAAAAAACAACCTTAACATGAAAAAGCTCTTACCATCTTTCTCATCTAAAGGGTACAAAAATCTTTGCTAAGATTTCATACCCAAAGAAGAATAAAATAAATTATTTCCTTGACCAAACACAAATAAAAGATTTGGTTCCTGGTAGGCTGGGGGTCCCTCTTTCCTCTCTTCAAAATATATATTAAATTTAATTAACATGCAGCTGAGCAAACAAAACAGTATTAATTATTTTGACTGGTAAATTCCACTTCTTGATGATGAGTTCTGGGCACAAATGATCACACACTTAGACAGAGCCCAAAATTACCCAAGAATTGCCAGTGATGACACCAGGGTCTATCTGCCCACTGCTCCACACCACCACAGTGGCTTCACCAAAGTGGAGAGAAGCCCCTGAAGTGTTGTCATCTTAATGCAAAAGCTTCATACCTTCTTGGTGATTTGTCATGGGCAGCTCCTCACAGTACTGACTCCTTCTTCACAGCACAGCCAACAAACTCCATCTGACTTCACCAGCCAACCTACTCTTTTACAATACCCCTCCTAATTGGCTCTAGCTGTGGCCTATGAAGGGCAGGCCTGTTCCTAATTCTTGATAATTAGCACAGCTGTAACCCCTTAGAGATGAGATTACCTTCATTACTATTTCTATGCTCCTACATTTCATGCATCCACAAATGAGCATGCCAAAACAGACAAAGCCCAAAGACACTGACTAATACATGTAGAACTTGTTTAAAAGGGCAGCATTGTATTTAAGACCTCTTTTGAACAGGAAGGGTGAAGGCACTGCTCACTGGTCACACGCCTGGAAGCAGCTGTTCACATCCCTGAGCACAGTGTATTTCCTGCAGTAACTCAGTTCAATGTTTTCAGCTGACCCCAACTGCAGCACTTTGTGTTAAAAATAAGGGGCAAGTAAAGAAGTCACAGAATCACAAGTGACTGGAGGCTATTCCAGTACTGGAGTACTCTGAGACAGTAAGATGAGGACATGTCATGTCCTTTTATATTTCTTTCTAAACATATCTCTGCTGGAGACAAAGCATTGATTGCAAGAACCTTGGGTTTGACCTAGTATGACCATTCTTACACTGAAAATCCAATTAGCTTAAGACCCCTGGGCATGTGTCTGTTTTAGTGGTAGAGTCCTCTTCATTAAGTAAATTACTGCTCTCTAAAGTAATTCAGAGCAATTATTCCCAATCAAAATAAAATAGGACATTTTTCTCTTTTTGATTGTTCATTGGGGACCTGAGCTCTGTACCCTTCTCACTGTACAGCCATAAACCAGACACACAGACTACTGCAGCAAAACATTTTGCACAATCATGTTCCATAACCTCTACAGCTGAAATCAAACCAACTTCCTTTCAAACAGGACAATACTAAATAATTCAAAATCTTAAAAATATATGGCTTCTCTGGGG
>VYZP01021389.1:0-24544 GCA_013400635.1 Hypocryptadius cinnamomeus
CTTAAGTTTTCAGTTGTGTCTTTTCTCCAGAATTCCTTTTCTCAGGGGGAATTTTTTCCATGGAGAGGTTGTAAAAGCTCTCCTGAACTGGGCCCTTTTTGCCTAGCACCAGAAAGAACTCAAGCTCATACCAGATCACTTTCTGTAGGGAGCCTAATTTGGTGCCATGTCTATTGCCTGACCTGCTTTTTTTTCTCAAATTTAATCTTGCACAGGAGGCCCTCACACACACTTTCAGCACCACAATGGGCTGCCTGACCTTGTTCAGCATCAACTTCCGTTTCCTCACAGGGAAAATTATGACCTTTAGGGAATTCTACACAAAACATAAGCATTACAGTCATTTGGCATGCGCCAAACATTTGTCATAGCTCTGTTAGAGTTTTACACCTTCCACCTATCTTCTCCTTCCCCATTCAGCCTTCACAACCACTCTTCCACAAAACACTCTTACAAGGGAAACTAAACCCCACACTCTCACACTTCTCTTCCAATTAAAGCATGAGAGACATCCATGGATATTGCTTTTACCTCCAGCTGTGAGATCTACTGTCTGCATTTTGCTTAACTCTTTCCCTCTTTAATAGAAGATGTCTTTTAAGACGCTCTGGAGAGTTCTTTCCTCATAGCAAGGCGTCACAGTAGAAAATAAAAGTAATATATGGCACATGCAGGGGCACTCAAATATCAAATGACAAGGGACAGTCTCTAACCTGCTCCTTCCCCAACACAATTTACAGATTACTAGGTTTTCTGCCATGCATGGATGAGACCAGTGAGGAAAACCACAGCCAGATCAATTACATAATGCTCAGCACCTAGGGAACAAGACTGTGCAACAACAGTAGCTACAAAGCCTGCCCGTTGAAAGAGCCATGCCATTTTTAATTTTAAATTCTGCCTATGTTGTTAGCACGACATTTCAGATATTCTGATGTACAGCAAGCTGCTTCTAGCTTACACTCCCTGCACACATTCTGCACATTATAGCTGTGAAAGTAAACAGCACAATTTAAATCCCTAAAGCACTCCTTCTGAGCATAATTTCTCCTCAAAAAAAGAAAATTAGATTTGAAACTTTCATAACTATGCAAAGTTAAAAAATTTTTTCTTAAAACTTTGTGAATTTTATTAACCTTCAGAAGAAAGAGAGCTATGAAATATACTTTGGGACACATACTACAAATGAGTCAACTGAGATGAAGTCAGAGGACTTTATGGACACAGTACATTTATAGACAAAAGTACATTTTTTGCCACAAGTCAGAAATAGAATTGCAACTCCTGCTTCCCATTATTAAGCTCCACTGACAAGAATAATAAAAGTAAACTTCTGCACATTCATTTCAACATGACTCATTAAATATTAACAGTTTTAGTGTTCTTGGCCAATCTTATCTTTCAGAGATCACTATCATTATTCACATTGTGAAAATGCTGAAGGGCTTCACTGAAAGGGTCAAGGCCAAACAAGTGTACAGTCCAAGCCTTAAATATCCTGAACTCTGGACTTTACACAAGAGTATGCTGACTCAAGGCTTTTGGTTTGACCTTGACAGACATCATGGAAGTGATTTTTATCCTGATTCTGAGCCATCTCCTAAGTTTGGGAAATTATGGGTGCAGGCTTACGCTGAGAACCAGTCAATTTTAAAGCAAAGCTTTCCCAAACCTTCCCAGTTCTCAGCTCAACAAGGCATAAACCCCCCCACATAACCAATATCCCAATCTTTTCCTGCTGCCAGCCAGTTCCAAAGGAAGCAGTGGGAAAGTCACAGCCTGTCATCCTATCTGCAGTTCCAGTTATTGTTTCCTTAATCACTCATCAAAACAGGCAACAAATAGACGGATGTCCTACAATACATCCTCCAGCACCCTGTCCTAAGCCTTCCACAACTCACAGGACAAACTTGGTTGGCATTATTATTTTTATTATTGCTATTGCTGTTTGCTTTGCAGTTCAAAAATTAGAAAGGTAGCACAATGAAAAAAATGCAGTTGCTACCCAAAACCACAAGCAAAATTAAAAACCAACAAGGTATCTGTTTCCACTAACAGGAAAACACACCTTGGAAAACATAATGTGATCTAAAAAACATAATTTTAAAGAGAAAACCAGGAATGTCTAAATACATAATGAAGGTTTGGAAAGGACAGGCACCATCTGTATTTCTAGAGTAAATTTTGTCCAAGAAGCCACTTATAAAGCATATGATAAACTTTGAGGGCATGGTCTCTTCCTCCCACAAGCTTACTAGGTTCCTGTGATGGATGTCCAATTTCTGGAGGACATAACACTTTCCCCACTTCGTATCATTACACAAGTTGTGCACCAAACCTTTGTTTGCTTAGCTGTCCCAGCAATTTTGCTGAGAAGCATTGCCAGGAAGAACAAACAATTAATGCTCCTTATTTCTATGTTTTGACTTCCTCAATAAATAATTAGTTCATCTGGATCACAATGCTCAGCCTCAAACAATGGCATTTTTATAATGGGTGAGGGTAATAAAGTTTCAATAGAAACCCATTATTCTGAAACATTCCAAAATGTCAAACCATATTTAATATTTCAAGGATGTTACATCACCAACACTGTGAGAGCAAGTATCTCCAATTTGAGACAAAGTTCATGCCTTGCCTCATGCACATAACATAATCTTGCAATTCAGACTTAATTTCAGCCTCTCACTTTGACCTTGTAATTTTCTCTTACTATCTCTTATTAAAATCAGCAAGGCAGAAATAAAAATCAGCAGTGTTGACATATTAGGAACATCGCTGTCTCACAGTTTTTTACTAGACAGTTTTTAACTACTCTTACTCTTAGAAAACTGACATCTTGTGTCTCCCATTCCTTATTTTTCCCCCACCTCACCAGTAGGCATGCAGGGGGGCTTATTTCCATCTCCTGCAGCAGCTGTTACCTGGATGAAAACCACTACCACACCATAGGCAGTCTTCTCTTTTCAAATTAAGAAGTCCCAATCCTTCCAACCTCTCCTCACAGGTCAGGTTTCCTTGATTTCTGACCATCCTTGTTGCTTGCCCCCAACTCTATTCACAACTTCATGAAGTATGGAATAAAGGCTTTGTGCATCAGTGAGCAATAATCAAGGCTCACCTGAATTCAGGCACAGTACAGACCAGGCAAAGCTACTTTGGGATAAACTCAAAACAAACTCCAGAAGATGAGAAGCTAAAACAAACCTGCAAGGTATTTCTGACACCAGAAGAGCTCCCTCATGCTGTAGAGACCCAAGAGGTGGTCCCTCCACTCAGCTGTTTATTAACTTAACGGAAGCAACCAATCTAGCCCATCTTCAAGCATTCAAGCCATTTGCCTACAGGTATTCAAAAAGAAATGTTCACACACTTCCCTGTAATTGTTCCCCAAGTTTAAGAAACACCAAAGGGCAGATCCTCACAAGCACTGACAACTGCACTCCAACTATTTTTCCTGCTCTCCCAAATCAGCAGCTTCTGAGGTTGCTGCTACAAAATTGTCACTTCCGTGTTCTCTTCAGCTTGTAGATTTAAGACATTTTTCTTGCCAAAGAACATTGCTTCAGCAGCCAGAACCAGTGTTCAGGAACTGACTTTTATATATATATATCTAAATATATCAGAATAACAGCTAGTCACAGCAGCCTGCCACATACCATTTCCAGCTCTGCTCACTAAGGATGTTAAACAAAGCAAGAGCAGAAGAACATATTGCTGCACTTCCACACTCGCTGTTTACAGCTGTACCATATGACAAACTGCTGAAAACCTCTGTAGGTTAATCTTTAAGTAAGCAAGACTGTCAACACTCAATACAGAAATATGTCAGTTCCTGGGCTGCACACTGCATGGATAGCTGTGCACTGAAAATACAACTACCTGAATGCCAGCAATATTTCCCCACTCTGTTTCATGAGCTAACTGAGCTAAAGCAGGCAGAGCCACATCAATCTAAGCTCACTCCTTAGGCAAAAAAAAAGTTGGACTTATTTGCCAGCAACACACAGATGCATGAAATAATCTGGTTGAGCAAAATAGAATTCTAGTCTCGTTTGTATTCTGTCAAGAAAAAGTAAGAAAGACATTTTTAAAACTACAAAGTAATGCACCTGAAACAATGGTGCTAACTAGCCCTTCACTATTGAAGTAACACTGAAATCGATTACTTAAAATTTTGCATTGCAGTATCAGCTCCTGGTGCACAAAAATCATTCTGCTCATTCAGGCTGCTCCAGGGAAGAGGTAGATGTATTTGCAAGTGGAAAAGATGAGAGATAAAATACATGACATGGCTAACAAGGGCTCATCTGAAACACCAGATTCAGACAAATATCTGACAGGAAAGAGAAGGACCAAAAGAGGGGAAAATTCAGTATCTCCATGTTCCTGATTGCATATAGCAGTCTGAATACAAGTTACCATCTGTGAATACAATGCCTTCTTTACAATAAAAGCTCTGAGGTGGGTTACATTTTCCTGTTACCTTCCTTTGACCCAACACACCATCCCTACAGATATACCTTTCTCATCAATTCCAGATCCCTCGGTTCCATGTTTTATTGCACATTTTAAAAATCCACAGAGGATCCATTCCCACTTCAGCTGGGTTTTATTTCAGATACTTAGTCAAAGGCTTGACACCTATACTGCCAAGCAAATAACTTCTCAGGGGGGCATTTACTTATTCCTACTGTTAGTGAGTTAAATGGTCACTGACAGCACTAAATGATGCAGTGGAAATCATCCAAGTACAGAAGTGGTATGCCTACACAATGAGTATTTTTAAAAAGAGGAGGGACACATGGGCTTCTAAACCCAGGGTTACTATGATTTATTTAACTGACATCAGTTCTGAAGTGATACTTCTCAGAGGTATAACAGGCCGATATTGCAGTGCCCTTTAAAATAGCACTTAGCAGGAAAATTTGAGATGCACGTTTTTCCATCACTGCAGATGGAGAGATCTGACTACTTCTGACCCAAAGATGGTAACTTCAAATTTCAGTAAAAATGAGCAACTCCTGAAGACCTGCTTGAGACACATTATCAAACAATATTCTGAAGCTTGCCCTGAAGTCCAGAAAGCTTCACTAATAACATTTAGATTAGATTTATTATATGCTGATTAACATCCATTGAGTCCTTTCCTCCAGAGGGCAAGTGCTGCTTAATAAGTGAGCTCCAACACTGAGGACACAAAAAGCCAAACAAAGCAGAAAGCAAACCCAATAGCAGCACTAACTAATGATGAGCGAGATACTGGCTAAGCTTTTTGAAATGTCCTGCCAAAAGAAACAGCTTCCATGCTGCAGCAGGAAGGATGAAAGAAAGTTTTAGAAAGCCAAAATTCAATATTTCATAGAGAATTAAAAAGTAGCATCAGAGTAATCCTGCAGTTGATCAAGCACTGCAGCCATAGTGCTGGTGCATTGTTTTGGCTTGACATTTTATTTTTGTAATAAACGACAATGTGGGATGTCTTGTTTTGCGACAAGCACAAGCAAGCAAAGCAGTTTAGCTCTGAAAAGAGACAGTGACGCTTCAAAGTCCATCTGCCCTGCAAACCACATCCTGCACACCATAAACTGAAAGTTAGAGTGACTCCAAGTTAGCCACAAAAACTAAATATTCAATTAACTATCAGTCTGATTTAGAATTATTTCACCTGCTAAGTCTCTCTGTCTTAACAATAGTATTAAAATAGTTAAATATGTTACTGGAAGAGTCCGAAAGTCACTAATAAAGTTGTAAAAACAGGTGCAAACTGTCAAATTACATCCCCACAGGAAAGTCACCATTATCATTTTACCTATGGAATGCTCCGTTCCCACTGCAGAAAAACCACCAGTGCAGCTGCCACTGCTGCCAAGCTGAGGAGCCCCAAATAACGGAGTCAGAGCAAGCGCTGGTGTTCAGGAGTCCAGGAACCAAAAAAGCAGGCAGACTGGGAGGGCTGGGCTGAGGGGGAGGCAGGAGAAGTGCTCCTCTTGACAAGCTAGGAAGGGCAGAAAGAAAGGAAAAATCCAAGGGGAAAGAGAGACTCTGGTAGCTAGGCAGCAGTGAGATTCCATACACTCAGGAAAACAGAATAATCAAGTGCATTCAGCTAGGGAGGAAGGAGAAAATAAAGGGTCATATAGAAAAAAAGAAAAAAAAAAACAACTAAAATTAAGGGAGAAAATATTAAGTCCAGGTGAGCAGAAGATCCAAGAGAGGACAAAGTAAGAAGAAATAGCTGCACGACTCCAGTCAAGTAATTCAGATCTTTTCCTAGTTTAAAATCTACTGACCACCATTTACACCCATAAATAAATGCAAACCTTGGTAGCTCTGAAGGCATAGATTCTCCCCTACTTGTGGGCACATGTGTTTTAAATTATTCTTCTTTTCTCTTCTTCATGGGCATCAAGAATGCCTCAGTATATAGAGCTAATCCAAGACCCAACTGCTGCACTGAACCACCTACAGCAGCTCAAAAAGTCACCATATCTCCTGGGAGGGCTGCCTCTGCTGCTCCAGAAGCTCTTGTATTATCATTCATCAAGGCACTCAGGGCTGACAAAAATCAGGCTTCCTCACGTGTGGCCTCAAATTATAAAAATCTTTAAGGTATTTGGTCAGCAGAAAACACTGGTGTGCCCCAATTCTGCTTCTGCTCTCAAGCTGGAGTTATGACCTAGAACATCCTCTCCAAAATCCTGACCTCATCACGTGGTCCCCACATTACTAGATCCATTTTTCCCTCTCTTTTCTTTTCCCCACTCTTTTCTGCCTCTTCCTTTTCATATTTCTTGCCAATATGGTTGGCACCAGGTTCCCTCCTTGCTTTATTCTGCCTTGTTTTATTGTGCCTCCTGCACAGTCCAACCTGCTCCCACACAAGTCCTAGAGCCTGTGCTACTGACAGAGGCTCCTCCTTGCAAGCATTTCCCTGACACTGTCTTGCATGATCTTTCCCATGATCCCTAACACTCCATATAGGAGCTTCATCTTCCAAGGCAATGACTCACAGATGCCCAGTCCTGCTTCACTTGATCACCATCCAGTTCCGTCTGAGACTCTGTCAAACCCTCACCATGGGCTCTCCACCTGGGCTGATCATTCAGTGCCTCACCCTCTAAACCAACAGGCATACCCTGACCCCAGATCTGCTGGCCTTTGGGACCTTTTCATGCTTTGCATAGCATCCTAACTCAGCACTATTCATTTCCAAACTCCACTTTCCCTCTTCTCTCAGCTCCTCCAGGTTCCTCACCTCTCCCTTTGCTGAACCACAGCTCAGGGTCTCATCTCTGCCCCGTCAGCTCACAGTATCACAGATGAGCTGTTCCTAGCAGGGGGCCTGGCTCACCACACACCAATAATGCAGGGTGTAAATGCATGATGCTGTATTAGCAGTGATACCAGTAATGATGTTCTGCTGTTAAACACGCAGTCCTGAGAGTCATTTGTGCTTCCAAGAACAAAGCCTAATAAATTCAGGCTTATCTCCTAATTTATCCTCCTCACGGGCTAATGTGAAATGGGATATACCTAAAGCATACACTCTTTGTTTGTCCTTAATTATAGGCAGTATTATGCTGCCACAGCAACTAGGAAAGCTTAAGCTGCCCTAAGTGACACAAGATACTGCACAAAGCCTCACACGCTGCCCCATCCCCTGTCCCCACACCACACTGTGAGACGTGCAGGTCACATTTGCTCTCTGGAGATAGGGAGCAGCCACATTCCAGCAGCGTGGCACGGCATGGCAAGACAAGGCCAGCCCCTGGTGACACCTGCTCCCCCTCCATTTGCACATCTGCACATCTTGCTCTCCCTGGCTCCATGCAGAGAGGAAAAGGGGGACAGGAGGGCATCCTCTCTCCAGCCCCACACATCCCCCTGCAGGGATCAGGCTGCTCCAGTCCTCTACTCTAAATCCAGAGTAGGGACTCATTAAGGAGGAAACATTAATTATGTATCTGGCTGCCCCCAAAACAGCTGGATGCTCCACTTCATCTGCACATCCACAGCTCTTCCTCAAGCTGCAAATTTGTCAGCCACCGTTCCTGAGCAGTGACCAAATGGTAGCAAGAGAAAGTGGGGCTTTTGGGGCATTTAAGGAAGAAGGGATGGTGCACTGAGGGGCTGCTGGGCTGCATTAATGCCATCACATCCCTGAGGAGCCCTGCAGCTCCTATCATACTGCTATGGCACTGTGAAACAGGGACAAACCATGCATGGGGTTTGAGTGTATCTGCCAACAAAGCAGCCCTAATCAGGAAGGGCTCGTACCCCACTTTCTGAGGTAACTAGTTCAAATTAAATATTCCCACATCACACCAACACAGGATTTCTTGGGCGGGGGTTATGCTTACTGAGGAGGCTTTGACAAGTGACTCTGCTTCTTCTCTTGACCCATGATTCATCAAGAATTTACTGTGGTTACCTCCAACTACAGCAGGGGATTTCTGTTTCAGCCTCACAGACTAGCTTAACTACCACAGGTCAGCACAAAAATCTCTAACTCAGGATCCAATGAATCACAGATTTTCTTCACCTTTTGATGAACTACTACTTATTCATAACCTAGTTATTATCTGTCAAAGAGATTTAATTTGTGCTAGCTCTGCACAAAGCCTGGATACCTATGCACCCCAGCAGGGTACTGAGCAGAAGTTTACAGCTATTAAATACAGGAAACTGTGAACTACATTATGAGCTTAGCAGAAATGTAATTCTTGCTTTTAACAGGACAGAGAATGACAGGCTGAAGTGATTTACCTAGAAACATCTTAAACATGGCAACTTACTAAAAAAAAAAGTTCATCTTTTTTTTTTTTTCTTTTTTCCCCTGCATTAAATTCTGAAAGTACTGATAGTCATGGAATAATCAGGTTTAACAGGTTAGCAGTAATATATGCTTCAAGTGTTCCTAATACATCATAATCTTCTTTCACAGAATTTGCATCACTGTCAAACTGAACTACCCATTTTCAGTTGATGCTTTTAACATGTTTCTATGGTTACTTTCCAAGGTCGCATCAGAGAAGCCTGAACAGCAGTTCAGAAAGACAAAAGGCATTTTGCATCTTTCACCATATTAAATAATTTATGAAACTTAAGACATCCTCAAGGAAAAAAAAATCATAAAAGAATAGGTTCTGAGGTTATTTTCTTTGCAACAGTTTGAAGCACAGCAAAATCAATATCTTTACAAAAGCTTTCAAGATGAGACTATTTGACTAATGTTCCATATGGTACAAAATGTTAAAGAACACATTCTAAGTTTAGGTCTATATGCACAAGCCTACATGAACTGCATGAATGGACTTCAAAGCAAAATGTGGACATCTAATTTGCTGCCAGCAGCTTCATCTTTTAAATCAGGCACTGAGGCATTGTCTCAGGATACTACATTTAAAAGATGCAAAAATAAAATTCTAAAAAATGAAGTAAAACAGTAATTACAAGCTTTATTATTTCCACCACTTCTTATTCAAAGCCACACAGATTTCATCTGTCCCCCAAATGTTACAAATTTTGACTAGTATAATGAAAGCTTATACGTAAAATATCTGAATTCTCTGCCTACCACTACACTGGATCAGAGTTTATTGGAACTAATTGAAGTGTCTAAAGCTTGGAACAAAAACACATTAGTCATTTAGTGGTTGTGCTAATATTGCTATGCCTTTCCTGCAGTTTCATTAGATACAAACTGCTTCAATACCCTAATCATATGCTCAGTCACAGCACAATCAGGACACAGAGTACTGACAAGCTGTCCCACCATGCCTAAAGCTGATAAGGTGTCTGCTCTATGAGTAACCTCAATTATTGACTGTATTTTATGGTCAATCTAATGACCAAATGCTTATCAGTGAACCATCAGGTGCCTGTAATAGGATAGTGACCCTTAGTTTATATGTACCATTACTGCTCATTAGTGAATAATTAGATTCTTTAATCCAAATTCACAGGCATTAAAATATGATGGAATATCCTGACTTCAGTAAAAGACAACTACGCTTATTTTAACTCTTCAGATGTTCAATTACATTACTCAGAGATTGTATATTTTGTTAAGAAAATCTGCTTTCAAAAAGCATATTATGTGCCATGTTTTATATCATGCCTAAATTGACACAGCTTTCCCAAACATACAGGAGGATGACGAGAGAGGAAAGATAATGGGTGTGATTCACCACTGTGATTCTCTGATTTATTATCTTAAATGGTTTTAATCTAGCAAAGCCCAGCAACATCGCAAGTAATTTAGAAACCTGAAAACCAGTGAGTGCTATGTTTGGAACATTAATTTTTCAAACAAAAGCAGGTGGATACAAAGGAAAGGAGATGCATCTATACAGTTATTTCCCCACTTCAAAGGCAGCAGTCCCACAGCAGCAAATGCAACCCTGTCAGCAAACCAGTTTGAAAAGACCAACATCAAACAAGGTGAGAATTTTAGAAGAGGGACTTAATGCAGTTTGTGTTCTGCTCAGTGCTGCTCAGGGTTGCTTGCTTAGATACATATCTTCTTCTAAACAGTTGTGATTCCTCCTTGCTGCCCTGTCACTGCCCAAATCTTCCAGTTTGTGCACTGAGGACAGGTATCCCTGTGCTCCAAACACCACACCCCCACCCAGCTACACAGCCACTGCTGCCACCACTGTCACCAGCCACCAGCAGGCGGAAATGGCACCTTAATGGTAACAGCTTCCATTTACTGGGGGTCTTGATTCTTCTCCCAAGGGAGTGGTATTTTCTTTTTTGTCAGAGAGCCTATTAACCTCTTCCCAAGTGCATGCCCATTCTCCTCCTTGCTGCCCTTCTCCTTCCTGATCTTGGAAACACCATTTCCTCTCTTCCCCCGCTGTTCGCGTGACAAGAAAACCCAACTTTGCTATAAAGTTTATTACAGCTTTGTAACAAAAATATGCCAATATTTACTTAGCTGCAAGCATAACCCGCAGAAGGGTCCTACAACTATCTCACATATTTTCCCTTAGTAATATAAAGTTTGTTCAGGTTCCTCATACAAAAAACCCACCTGGAAACAGGTGTAAAGTGTGGAGCACTAGGCAAGGCACAGTTCACGCCACACCAAGGGACAAAGCCAGCTGCATTCTTCTTAAATCTGAAGAATGCAAGAATAAACTTCTCTTGAAATGTAAGGGTGAACTGGGAGTCTCTCCACAGCCATCCACGAACATAAGCTGTGCTTTTTGCCCTGGCTTTCTCATTCTGCCAGTGACCTACTGAGAAGCTCCATTTTCTGCTAAATCCTCTGGTAACACAACCACTGAGTAAGGTCTGGCAATTTGCTTGCGTGACACAGTCAGATGTTAATCAAAGCTTTCCTCCTTCTGTGACAGATCACAGTGAGGAAAAAAGCTTAAAACTGATTTAATTTCTTAATACGCTTCTGTCTGCTGTCTTCAATATTTGGCTTTGATTTCAAATACTTAGCGCTTCTCTGCATTTCTTGGTAATGAACAAAATACTTTTTTTTTTTAAGCAGAACATAATTAAGCTTGAAGAAATTAAATATGACATTCAAATGAGAAAGAGCTTTGGTTGAATATGTAGATTTGGACTGCACATATGCTTAAAAAAATTCCCTACAAATATCTTAAAGATACTAACTTTAACCATGAGGACCTCTTATGATCAGGTATCCTTTTTGTTGCATCTCTTAGCAAACAGAAACTCCAGTTTTAATGTGAAAAAGGCATTTATATGTGGCAACCATGTGGAAACCATGTGACAACCCAAAAGCTAGTTGTGCTAGGACCTGTACAAACACAGTGAATGCTGTTTCACGAAAAATAAGATTGGAATACTTTATTCATGTGGAAAAAAAAATGTATCTAGTGTTGCTGTGGCTCAGGAACTCACAGATGCAGTTTCCACAAGCACCCTATGAAGTCTTTTGTCTTCCAAATAACTAACCCTGCACCCAAATACATTGTACATTAACATATAGGGATATTTTTGCCTAGCAACTTTATTCCTAAGGCAGAACAGCCCTTTTAACAAGCCAAAGTTTCAACCACAGCTCCTCTCACAAAAGGAGGATGTAAACACTTGAAGGTCCTCAGTAGACTTGGTCAAAGAGAGGCCAATGATTTGCAAAAAAATAAATATACGTGCATCTGTGTGCTTGTCAATATATTAACTGCATTTATTCCAGTAGAGAACAAGAACAAAATCTGCCAGGCTCTGCATAACGTGAGTAACACACTGGCCTTGCTATGAAGTTCAGATTTCAAGTGGCTGAGGAGTTTCAGTATGGAAAAAAAATCAGCAAATACAATGAATGGGGACTACAGCATGACACTACAGCCATGACTCTTCTTTCATCTCCAGGTGCTTCTTGAGAGAGGATTAGCTGAACAGAGAGATGAAGGAGAGACAAGTGAATGCTGCTGCAAAAAAGTCAAGGCAGGGATGACCTTCTTCCTCAACAAGTTCAAGGCTGGATGGTGCAAAGTGAAGGAGACAGGAGTGGAAGGGTTGAAGCAAAGAAGCCTGAGAGCTTATTTACTGAACAAAACCCCCCAAACTGGTGATATCCTAATATCTGTGGTTCCTGGATAAGCCATTTCTGCCAGTATCTGTGTCACCTCTCACTCATCCTTGAGGATTTCCTCCTCTTCCTTTCCTCTCCTGCTGAGAGGACTGCATGGCTTGAGGGTGGAGGACTCAGCATGGAAACTTTGTTCCATTAAGGTCCCAATGGCAGAAAAGTCAAAAGAGAAGGAACAATGGAAACCTCTCCTGATGTTATTGCCAAAGCTGGGGGAACAGCCTGGCCATGCCCTTGTACTTATCTGAGAATCTGCTAAACCTATTTACGAGTGCCAGGGATCAATGTTGGTCCTCTCTCCCCCACAAAATCATTGTGAGATTTTTTCTTCTTGTGTTTCAACAACAACAGAATAAGAAACAAAAGTGCTTTGTGCACAAAAATTTCCATCAGCTCTGTCCATCAGTTAAAAAAATTCAAGAGAATCAATTTTGAATATAGGAAACATGAGTAGGGAATAAGCAACATACTAATGGGGTTTTAAAACGTTTTAGCCAGCACAGAGCTGCTAAAGCTATAAAATTCTGATTCACTCAAGGCAAAGACAGATTCATGAGAAGCAATTAGGGCCTGATCCAACATACAATGATGTCATTTGCAGTCTTGCTGCTGACTTCAAGAATCTTTGAATTAAGTCAATGACACTCACTTCACAATAAAAACAGAACTGAGTTTTGCTGACCAGTGACAAAAGCATCACTGAGAGAAAATATTTTGGGTCTTATTTTATACTATTAGGCACTGATTTCTTTCTCTCAGTTTCAAGGAAGGTATTTTATTTTCTGGCTTCCCCACTGAAAGGGAAAAATCTTTCCATTTTCTTATGACATGCAAATTAACACTGAAATAAATCCAAAGTAGATTAAGCTAAAATCATACCCACAATATGAAATACAGTAACAAAAGTTGTGCTGCAGTCCTATCTAAGTATTTTCGGAAATTATGCACCTGTCCTTGCTTAGGTAACTGAACAAGAGAAGAGATGTCTGAGCTTCTCCCTTTACCTTTCTTTTCCATTCCCACTGATTATTTCAGATATCTATCTTTGAATGAAACAAATCATCCTCTGCAGGCCACAGTTCCTCTGTGTTGACTTCAAACCCTCAGCACAGAGACAGTCCACTGACTTACATACAGTGCTCTTGGGGCAGTCATTTCCCAACCTCAGCATACAGACAGACTGCGACACGCAGGCATTTGACACTCCAAATCATTGCACTACATTCTTTTAAAGAAACAGAACTTGGAAAGTCGAGCTCTTTCTGAGGTCAGATTGTAACTTATAGTAAACATCATTTATTTAATGGTATAAAACATCTTAAAGACCAATGAAAAGGAAACATACAATTACCATTGTGATTACATTCTGCGAGGGATTCTCTGCATAAATTTTACTTTAGTGCCAGTCACAGACATACGCTTTTCAATATTGTCTCAAAATATGTTCAGTTCAGAATTAAAAAAGGAGTTGGAATGCAAGTACAAAGCCCTGAGTTTTGTTGTTTTAAGTACCATCTGCTTGACAGTGTATTACATTTAATCAACATTGCTAATTACAACAAACATCCAAACAAAACTAACATGTTCTTTTTATAAGACACCAGAATGGGGGGAAAAAAAAGATTGTTGTGGGCTATTGCTAAAAGAAGAATGTCAAACTGTTTTAATTCTTTCTACCAACCATGGAAAAACTTTTATTTGGACACATAGGCCACGCTACTGAATAAAAAATACCTTTTTTTAATCTAGATCTGAGAGAAAAATACTTGTTACTTCAGCTTTTGCTCCAAGGAAACCTACAGAATAGCAGACTTGTGGTGAAGATGGACATTAAGGACTAGACAAAGCCCAACATGGGTTTCCTTGGGTTTTTGGTCAATAGAGGTTCCAGGTCTCCAGAGAGAGAATCGGGGTGTCCCCATCCCATCCCTGCTCTCCAGCGGCAGCAGAAAGCCACAGCCATGCCCAGGTGCCCAACTCCACCCCTCAGCAACCAGCACCTTGGCAAAGACTGAGTAACATTTCCCAACTATCTGAAGGCCCAGGAGCAGTCATGGAAACCAGAAAAAGAGGAAGTACCTTATGAAGAAGGAAGCTGCAGCCGAGGTACCTGCCGAGACCCCGGCTGGAGCCACCACGCTCTGGGACGCGGCCGTGCCGCCCGCGGGGTCGGAGCTGGGCTGCCCTGAGCTGATCTGAGCACTGGCAACATCTCGGCCACTTTCTGGTACTGCCTCCCCCTGCTAAAAATAAAAACATACGTACAGGTTAGTGCACTTTAATACACAGCCATGACAGGGAAAAATTTCACACAGCACTTCCAAAGCAACTCTGCAAGGGTGAAGGCAAAGATCAGCGACAGGTGAGGAGTGATACAGGTGGACAAGTGTACCACAGTAGGCTCAGCAACAGAGAAAGTAAAAACCATGACCACAGGGAGGAGCAGAAAAACACAAAGAACCTTTGTGAGGAGTAATGCACAGTTAAATAGTTTGACAGGCATGAAGAAATGGAAGACGATAAGCAGAACCCTTTTGTTTTGCAGTGTTATTTGGGAGCTAGCAGAACCGTTTATCTGGCTCAGTTATGACTGTCAAGAATTATTTCTCAGTGGCACATCACCTACAAGACCTATCTGTTTAAGAGGAACTAACCAAACAGTCACACTTGTGATATGTTTCCACATGAATAACACCAAGAACTAAATAAAAGAAAATTGATTTTTTTTGAAAAATATATACAGCCCTGTTTTTCAGCATTGTTTTTCTTAGCAGCACAAGTGTACAACACTTTTCTCCTGCAAACCATTCCAGTGGAAAAACAGGAGAGACTGGAGATGCATCTTCTCCAACATAAAGCATTTGCAGTGTCTGAAACACAGTTTGGAAGGAGGTAATTGTTTTGAGACTTTGCCAAAATTTTAGACATCTGTATTGTGAAATTGTGTCAGGTCTATATCTTTATGTTTAGGCCACCAACTCTTTCAAGTACTGAGTTCAATTAAGCCCCATCAGTCAAATGCTCATTGACAGTGCTGGGAAGCTTCCTTTTCAGAACCTGCTCTCTGTCTCGGAGTCCTGAAAATTTAATTAAAGATGACACCACAATAAATATTTGTCAAAAGAGTTAATTGCTTCATGTATGATAATATATGATGTTTCTGTCATCTGAAATACTACTTTGACATTTCCAACTAATTAGCTAAAATAGATTCCAGGAAAGGAGACAGCCTTGTAATGAAGCACAAGCACAATTAGGTACTTCCTAGGATGCCACCAAATTTTAAATTTTGAGCTGCCATAGATCATGTTTTACAACTATAGATATGCAGACATGGCAATAGGGCACTCCCAGTTACATACACACCCTCAATTTTCTCATACACTGACAACACAAATAGAGATTTTCTCATGAGAACTGAGGCAACCAAGTTATTAGGTACCAAGGAAAAAAACTCTGCCAACCAAGTAGTGCTCAACTGGTGCATGAAAGCCGGTCTGGAGTTTCATCTGGACTCATTCCTATAGGTTGAGTGCTGTAGTCCCAGCTCCCAACAAAGTCAACAAGGAAAAAGTGCACCCAGCTCTTTTGAAGGTCTGCTCTTTCAAGATTATTACTATTATCAGTATTATGGAGTGGCTGAGTAATGCTTTAGCATAGAGTGCTACACAAAAAAAGTACTTTTATAGACCTGACCAAAGAGATCTGAGGCTGAGACACAAAATTCATTCATGCACATTAACTTAATCCTAGTGAAGCTACTCACGCTAGAAGCCAACCTGGAAACTTTGAACAACCCTCTGCAAAACCCTTCACTTTGTAATACAGGAATCTCATGAGATCAGATTTCTCTGTGATGAAAGCAGAAAGACCAAGCACTGCTTGAGATCAAGACAGGCACAAAAGAAATGGTGTGAAAGGAAAATTACTTTAAAAAGGGAGTTTGTCCATCCTATCCATGATCTACTGGCAATGACAGCCAGGAACAGAGAAGCTTGGAAAAGGATCAGATCCACTCACGTGGTTAATTGCTTATAACTAAGTGATGGAGTAATGAACCTTGAGAGGGTCGATAAAGCAGGTATTTGATCATTAATGCACTGAAGCAACAAATGTGTGGTCTTGACCTGTACCCGTCACAGAAAGAACATGGCATGTGGAACAACATGCAGGTGGGTAAAATCCAGTTCAACATCTGAAATTCGGAGTTACATGAACTGACACAAAGTGCCGACAGCAAGTGGAGTTTATAAGGATTCAGCAATTTACAAACTAAAAAAATCTATACCACAACCTCTGGAGGCAGCACATGGAGCCTACAGAGTGGCACAGCAGGGACTGCCAAGCTCAGCAGCAGTGACACGGTGGCCAGCAAGAGGAGGACCCAACCTGCAACCCCTGGCAGGATAACATTTGTGTCTGAAAAGTCCCCCATGTTCTGTCAGGGAGACAGCCATAGCCCTCTGCCACAGAAGCTGCTGTCTCAGATTCAAAATTACAAGCTCAAGTCAAATTCCCAAGACATATTTTTTCACTCACTTTCAACAGGGGCTATGCTAGACAAGAGACCTTGACACAAAGAAAATTGTGTTCAAGCAACATTTTGAAAAAAAGGACAGGAACAGCAACATGTTTCTAACCAATCACACTAATTAATGTATAATCTAAATGATGGCATGATCTAAAGCTAAATATGAAATCTTTAGAGTTAGCATAAAACTTAATTGCATTTTACAGCAAAGTGTAACAAACTTGTTAGAACTGACTGGAATCTGTTAATAGATCAATTCCTGTAAAAGCTATTCACACTTAAAAATATAAGCCATGTGTAACACACATTCCTTTTACACCACTTTTTTATTTCTATGAGAAGTTAAAAGCCTACATTTCTAAGAGACTGATGATTGTGGACATATCAGGCATGTAACTTGAAATACCCAAATCAAACCTGATATTTCAGATGGCAGATGGTTAATATGCTTTCCAAATCAACATATCTAAGTTGGATAAATTGCTATTCCCACATTAAACACATTTCAAAACTCAAACTGTAATTTCTTCTTCTGTAAGTTTTATTCTCAGTTTTGTGTGAACATAAAAAGAGGATGAGGGGAAGCCAGTAAGAAGGCACTGATTCTTGTAAAGGAACAAGAAGTGAAGGTATACAAGATAAAATCATCAGAAGACTACAGCAGAAGACAAGCCATATAATTTTATTGTCTTCAACTACCCAATTAATACCAAACACAGAGGTAACATCAGTTTTGCTGCAGGATGAGAGGCTGAAAAACAACAAAAGTTCTTCCAAGTTTAGGATTCATTTCAAGGACTGTTTGCACCATCCAAAGGTGACAGGATTTTTCAGCACAGCCACATGCAGCTCTCCCTGAGAAGCTACATCTCTCAGGCGATGAGGAAGGCTCAGCTATGAGGAAATTTGTCAGGTCCAGGTCATTTACCCTGAGGCAAGAAAAATAAAGGCAAGTCATGGGACCCTCCTGGGCCTGGACACTCCAGTTTGCCACACCACAAAAAAAAAAAGATAGGGAAATTTTGTTTTTTAACTAAATACATCTCCCTCATCTCAACAAATATTTTTCTGAGGACTGTGTGTGGAAAACAGAATTCCTTAGAGGAATGTGAGCAACTTTTGACTATTCTGAGTGTTCAAGTCTGCACAGAGAGAAGGCTCCAGACTGCAGCTAAGAGGGAACTGTGCTTCTCCATTTAATGAATTTTCATAAATCATTAATGATTAAATGCAGAAAGTACAACCTTGTCACTATAAAGTGTTAATGACTGCACTGAATATTTAAAATGTCATAGGGCTCCACATCCAGAGAGTAATGTTTGTTTCAATTTTCTAAGAAAATATTTGCTGGACAAAAGCCATTGGAAGAAACCAGAAACCCTTCGGAAGGATACTAAACCTCAAAGGAAGGTTTTCCAAAACTGCTCTATAGGACCCCTTCCCTCTACTCTCTCCAAAACCACATGAAAACTGGCACCAGTAAGAACACAGCAAGGATGACATTTGAAAATGTCACACCAAGCATTTTGCACGTGCAGGAATGAGTAATGTCTTGGTGCTTCATGTCAGTGCCTGTGCCATGGACAGGAGGGTTTTGGGACCAGGTCCCAGCACCCATCCTGAGGACATGGGGGCAAGTCAGCCACACTGCATTCCCAGCTGGCAGCATCCACACACACAGCTGAAGCTGGCAAGGCCACAACAAGCAGTTACAGCATGAGATGTTCCCAGCTGAGAGGGCCAAAGGCTGGGGGAAAGGGCAGGATGAGATGGAGGTGACCTGACATCCTCAGGCTATGGAGGTGGAAGTGTCCTGGGCAGCACAGGGGCACCCCCTGTCCCATCCCTGATTCCCAGCACACAAGCTCACTGTTGTGACTAGAAGGCAGGAAACATCTGCCCAGGCTTAAGCAAGTCAGCCTAGTCCAAAATTACACTATAAAGAAGTTGGCCCGAGATTAAATTTCCAGATCCACAGGACTTTGTCTGGCCATTACCATCCCAAGGACAATTACAATTTTAACAAGCTCTTTACACGTTTGAAGTGTAGAGCCAAAAACTAAGCCATAATGTTTCCAGTTTTCTGAGTATTTCCATTCTCTGGACATTGACCTTTGTCCAGAGAACGTCCAGGAATCCAAAAAAGCCAAACGAGGTCACGCCACATGGTCTCTGAAATGCATGCAAAATATGTATCTGGCAACAGAAAAGAAAAACACAGGACTATAAAAACCTATAAAAATAGATCAGTCCCAGGATAATATTGTCATGGCAGAAGAAAACCAGAAGGTTGGATAGATCTGCAAAAGAGTATTGAGAACAGAATCAATAACGAGAAAATTAAAAGAGCTTCTATGAATCTGACACACATCTGTTTATCAGAATCACAATTCAATGTAATTTATTTTACTTCAAAAAATTGGTCCCATAATGAAAGCACTTAACAGGGCAGTGCAGGTGAAGTACTAAGTGCTCTGGGACAGCCTGAGTCTGTACTGGTGATTTTTTTCCCCCTAACTAATTTTTTCTAACTTTTTTTACCCCTTTCTGACTAGCAGGCAGACAGAGGATTTTGAGAATTTGCTCTAATTTACTGTTTTCCCCTTTCTGACTAGAACGTCACAGTCAATTAAACTGTAAAAACTGCTTGATGTAACGATTTTGCAAAATATTAAACCTACTGTTTATATATGATAAAACAATAATTTTCCACCTAAATGATTCATACAAAGGCTCTTATGACCTACTACCACTGCCTGGAACAAATGTGACGTAAATCTCGCTCTGGATAATGCTCACACTATAAACCTTCTTTCCCATAAGCGTGGGTAAGTCCTGCATGCATCTCCTGTGAGAAACGTCTCCTCCTGACTGACGAGCGCTACATAAAGTTAACAGGGCAGCATATGCCAGGCTGAAGTGAAACGTGTTCTGGATAAACTTTTTACTGCCACTTGGCATTGTTTCTGCCAGGGCTCATTATAAAATAAGTAGGGCATTTTATAACTACAACACACTACTGTAGTCATTTATAACCTGCAGCTGCGATGTGGTAACAGGAATGCCTAAACCTGTAGTTTCAGACTTTTATATGCATCTCATGTTCAAAGTAAATCAAATGCAGAGCATAATGTCCCTTCTCTCAAAGAAGGTTTTTCAGCTACAAGAGCTGCTAATGCCTGGCTTATGATCAATCTCTGAAGATGAGGCAGAAGGAGAAAAATTATAGAGAAGTAGAATTAAATAGAAATAGGAGGCCCATCTGCTGTCACAGACTGGAAAGTAATATAGACGATCCAAAGGCAACCTCGGAGCACTTGCTTTTTGAAATAATTAAAGCAGGTTTAAGGTTTGGATCTTTACCACCAAAAGCTATTAGCAGTCTGTGCTCCACGTAGAAAGGACCTCAACCTTTTGGGCAGGGCACACACCCAGCTACATCCAGCACAGGCATCCTTGGCAGTACCAGGATGGAGAATCAGCAGCTTCTCCCTTCTGACTAAGGGCTTTTGATTTCAATCTGACCCAGATCTCTCCTAAACCATGCTACTTGGTCCTTGAAAAATTTATTAGGGTTCTGGGCAGGCCTCAGCCTACAAAATGAAACGTCATTCTTTGCTTCCTTCCTTCAGATGGAGAATGTGGGCAATCCCTGCAGGCAGGGCTCTCTGGTAGAGCAAAGATGTCAGCAGGCAGTGACAGACCAATTCCTTCACATTTCAGCCATTCAGGACACCCCAACCAAAGACACAGCAAGAAATGCTCTTCCCCTTTTCACAGCAACCTGACCACCAGCCACATGAACAACACCCTCCTCTCTGCACATGTAAACTCACCACCAGGAAAGTCAGGAGGTCATGAAATGAGCTACCAACAAGGACACAGATCCTGCTGCACATTAACACTCTCAAATCAGGACTTCTCATGTGCAGCGCATTTAAAACAGCCACGCTAGAGGAACTGTTTCTTCTAATGCCTCTAGGCAAGCATCAGAAAGTGTTGCCCAGAGCCCTCCCTGTTGACTTCTATTACAATAGCTACAGCCTCCAAAGCCAAAAAATCTAGCTGTGTACTGCCCTGGGTATTGCTTCAAATAGACAAATATACAGTAAAAATCCCTGCTTTTTGTCAAAGGCTGATAAGAGCAAGCAAAGGAATTCATTAACAGGTTCATAATAAAGCAAATTTCTTTCTTTTTAGGATTGGGTTTCCTAGAACAAGACAAATGCTTTTCCATTAGGACTGACTTCCATGGGCCAGATGTGTTTCTAACAGCCACTAAACACAGGAGACATGCAGAGCTTTGAATTGGGAGAACTTGTTTCACCTTCCTGACTCCACAACAGCATTTCTCCGTGACTTGGGCAACTCAACAAAAGTCTCACTACACCTTGATCACTCTCTATTCAGCAAAAGAAATTACCATGTTCCCACTTTCATTAAAATCACTGTATTGTTATAATGATTGACATACAGTGTCATCAAATAAAGCAAAGGTGGACGGAGATTGTCATACCTAATTTCTATCTCAATCACACTTGAACTGCTTATATATTAGATGCAGCTGCTTTAAAAAGAACATCCCTTGGGATCAATTTGCCTGACAGCTACCACATGGAAGGCACCCATTGACTAGCAGCTCTCTTGAAGAGGTACAAGCCCTCATTATCTGAAGGGAAAACTGGTTCTTTATTACACCCATATTTAGAGACCAAGGTTCAGCTACAGACAAGCTCATGAAGCAGCATTAAGTTTGCAAAGACAAGGACAGCTGTGATCATTGGGATCATTGTTGAACGACACTGAGGTCCCAAATTAGGGATAGAGCTGTGCAGATGACACTCTTTTCTTGTGGGTGTTCCTGCTGACCCCGCTGTTTGCTCCCAGTGTTGGGGCCATGTAACCCAGACATGATTCACCATGACTAGAGTGAAATCAAGCCTGCAGACGTCCCAAAGCTCTTTCAAGTAACAAAATGCCAATAATAAGGAATTCCAGAAGAAATTCCCAAGTCTGACTGTCCAAAGCAGCTGCCCCAGGAGGAGAAATAAAAGAGGCTGGGAGCCTTCTCTTGCTTGGAGAAGGGAAGATTGAGGACAGCCTGACTGAGGTTTACAAAGTCATGGAGGTACTGAATAAATTGAATACTTCTTTGCTCTGGGGTAGTGAACTCATGAAACCTGCTGGCATACAGAAGGCTGTGGAGTTAGACAGTGTTTCAGGGTCAGAGAGGGTTTGGATAAATTCCTGGACAGCAGGTCCTTTAACAGATCCTAAAGAGAACAGACAGGTATGTGTCCCTGTGAATTCTCCAACTGGGCATGCTGGGGAGTATGAGCAGACTGCAGAAAGCAGCCAGGCTCCACAGCTCTCCCTAAATACCATTTCCAGCTTCACTGCTGGAGATAGCCCTGGGCGAAACAGGCTGCAGCTGAGACTCAGCAGGATATTACTAATGTTCTTATCATTCCCATTCAATCTTTTCAAGAGAATCTCAGCATAACTAGCAACAGGAGGTTGAGCTATTCCCGTATCCCCCATCAGTACTTCAGAGTCACAGGGAGAGGCTGACAGGACTCAAGGGGATGTCCACACAGCTACCTTGCATTAACAAACTAACCCTAGAACTTTCCCAAGCCAAACATCACATGGGCCACTCTCCCCTTATTTATCCTTCCACTGCCACCTGACCCCTAAAACAGCCTTGTACAACTTCATCCCCTTGCACAACTTCATCACACAACAGAGACAGTTCTGAATGGCAGATCCATTATCTTTGCCCAACAACACAGCAACAGACTCACGTCTACAGCACCTTTCAAATTCTTCCTTCGCATAAGGTATCACAAAAGAACAAACTCATCCAGATTTGAAATAGTTAGCAGCCATGTAAATTCAGAGGAATTAACTCAGTTTCTCTTTTCCAGGCTAACAGGCCCAGCTCCCTCAGCCTTTTCTCTTAAGAGAGAGTCCCCTCACCATCTTCACAGCCCCTCCACGGGACCCTCTCCAGGAGCTCTGTGTGTTTCTTGAACAGAGGAGCCCAGAACTGGACACAGCACTCCAGATGTGGTCTCAACCAGGGCTGAGCAGAGGTGCAGGATCACCCTCCTTGAGCTGCTGGCAGTGCTCTTCCTGATGCAGTCCTCAATACCATTGGCCTTCTTGCTCACAAGGGCAGTGCTGGCTTGTGGTTAACTTGCTGTCTACCAAGACTCCCAGAACTGTTTTCCCGTAGGTCAGCCCCTAGTCTGTACTGGTACACGGGGTTAAACCTCCCCAGATGCAGAACCCTGCACTTGCTTTGGTTGAATTTCATTATGTTCCTCTCTATCCACATCTCCAGCCTGTCCAGGTCTTGCTGGGTGGCACAGCACTTTGTGGTACCAGCCATTCCTCCTCAGCAAACTTCCCAAGGCTGTGCACTGTCCCTCCATCCAGGGCATTGATGAATATGATGAACTAAACTGGAATCAGCACAGACCCCCAGGGAACACCACTGGCTACAGGGCTCCAAGTAGACTCTGCATCACTCATCACAACCAAGGTCCAGCATAGCACCTCTCCTCACTGGCTCTTCTGTCATTTGGAGAAGAAAATTATCATTAACACATTCCAGGAACCTCCTACATTGCCTATGCCCTGCTGTGTTGTCCCTCCAACAGGAATCAGGGTGGCTGAAGTCCTCATGACGACCAGGACTTCTGAACATGAGGTTGTTCCTATCTGTCTTTGGAGTACCTCATCCACTCAGTCTTCCTGCTTGAGCAGCCCACTCTCTATAATGTCACTGTGAAATTATCTCATCATAGTTTTAAAGTTCTATTTATAAGTCTAGTAATCCCATCATTGATTACAGTGACTGTATTCAAATTATAAATCCATTAGCTGCTCAACAATGAAATAAAATCAATAATGCACGTAAATGGGAAAAAAGGAATTTAAATGCATACATTAATGTCACTTGAAGTAGTGCTATTTTATGCACCATCTCTAACAAAACTGTGTCACATCATTAGCAATAATGTGAAAAATCTTTTTCAATTAACAGAGCTGATTTGATGCTATGTTCACTAAAGTGGCAATCCATTCCATTAAACACACACATATGAAATGCTTGAAATATCTATGAACTCTATCCATACATCATAAATTCTCTCCTAAGTGCTGAAACGCAAAAATAGATACATCATTTTCTATTTATGCTTTTTAAACCTCCTGTCAGAAGCTACCAGGCAGGGCATTTCAGTGACTCTAGCTGCAAGTAACAAAGAGCACCAATTTTTGCCCCATGCTCAGACACTGGTGCCACAAAACATCAGGAGATGCTTTCACCAATGCCTGTACTGTGCACAGCTCAACCATCTGAAGGCCCACACCTTCAACATGCCATCATTCCAGTAAACAGCCCGTTGAGAAAATGTCAAATTCAA
>VYZP01021389.1:24587-39469 GCA_013400635.1 Hypocryptadius cinnamomeus
AAAAAAAAAAAAAACCCAGATGATGTTCAAATACTATTCTACACAAGCAGGACAACTGGGCAATCCTGCCTGCACACAGCTGTACAAATCAGTTCCTTTCATGTACTACACAGACACCACTGCAAGACTTTCCGCTCCACCAGCCTGCACACAACTCAGGTCTGAGCTCAGCCTGAATTTATCTGGTTTCTCTGCTGCATTAACTTCTGCAGCCAAAGGCATTATTCATCTGCAGCCCACCCTTAACCCATGTAGCCCATGCAACAGTAGCCTTGTAAAAGCTGTTCTTTCTCAAATCTTGGATCACACCACTTCTGAGCTTCAGCCAAAAAGTATGAACCTTCCCTGTACGGCAACTTCTAGTGTTGGGGTGGCATGGGATGCACTGATTATCAGCACACCAAAGGATTTATAGTGGAGCAAATTCAGAGTATAAATGGACCAGAGGAAGCAAAAGAAACTAAAGGGAGCAAAGTGAGCAGAAAAGGCCAAAGAAACAAATTGAAAGGCAAGAGTAGAAAATTTAAGTATTTGGGGTATTTAGTGTAGCTTATGACACATTTGCCAGATGAGAGAATGCACTGTGGGCCAAAGGTAAATCCAGTGGATTATCATTTCCACATAATCTCTAAAGTCTGCTTGTCTTAAATCTATCCCTGATGAGTTACGGTGAAGTCTGGGCAAACATTCCTTATTATTGACTGTTGACTTCAATTGTCAACAGAGGCAAGTATGGACTTGTTTCCTCATGAGAGCTGTAATAACAACTGCTTAGCCTGGAGGGGTGAAAGACCAAAAGAACTGGTTTCAGGTGGTAATGTGAGCCACAAGAGGGTCTGAGTCCTCAAACAGTTACCCTGTCTCACAACTGTAAAACCAACACTACAGTGGAAGTGTCAAACACAATAAAAAGAAATGCAATCCACACCCTCACCCAAGAAAAGGCTCTTTTCCATCTTGTAGCCAATAACCTTTCTGTTAACTCTTAATATTTTTCCTGTATCACTCTGAATCCTGGAAATACGTTAAAAAGTAACCTCATTTTCACCTTCAGCTCCCTACACGGGGGACAATCGAGACTAAGAGAGCACAAAGGTCCCACTACCTACACAAAGCAGAGGGCTATCCTTCCAACTGCATGTTTAAGGCTGAATTCCCAACCCACTCTTTCCAAGCCAGTCTGCTCCCTAGCTGCTGGGGAAGGGTCCCAGTGACAGTGGCAGTGTTGTCCTCACACATCACACCCCTCCCTCTGCATGTGCCAAGGCAGCAAAGCCCAAAGCAAGGCATGAGTGCCCAGCTGACATGCAGCAGGCACAGCAAAGGTCTTTTCCATGGGAGTATAAATTAGGTTAGTATGAAGAAGCATTCAGTAACCTGGACCAAAAGGTTTCCTTCTGCTGTTGAGACTTCTTATGGAGGGTGACCAACACTAACTTTGAAAATTAGTAATTTTTGCCACCCCCTTTCCTTTATGTACCTCCTCTACAAAAGCAGTGACACCAACACTACTGGAGCTAAAGAGAAAACAGAAAAGCCTCTGTGCAGTCCCTGCCCCACCATCTGACTAACATTGACTTCTTGAGGATCAAGACGTTATACGTGGAGTCTGGGAAATGTCCCAAAGCTCAAAGACATCCATATGTCTCACGGACAAGATTTATGGTCAATGCACTGTATTTTAATTGTTTCATTACAAAATATATTTCCCACATTGTATTAATAAAAGGTCACTGAGAAAGCTATCAAGTAGGGTTTTAAAAATTAATTTAAAAATCCATTTGGCATGACATTTATCAAAGCAAAAAAGTAAATGCTGGAAAGTAAATCTTGTCATTGTTCTGTTTTCCACAGTCAGCTTTTTATTGCATCTTTTAAACAAAATGTAAGTCACCCTTGCTATAAACAAACAAAGAGGCTCTAAGGAAAGTCAACAGAGGCTGAACTACTCTCAGACAAAACCATCTGGTTTAGATTAGGGTAAGCAAAGTCTCACTCAAACTACAGGAAAGCTTGAATTGTGACTAAAATAACTCATAGGTTTTTCACATAAGACAAATAAACATAACTTCTATGCACCCATTTACATGTGCTGTGCTGTGGGTGAGTCCTCCCTCTCTGAACTTCACAGACCCAAGCAATAAGCTCATACCTAAATTTAAATTTGTGAATACTCTCAGGAACATACATTTGATAATTTTAAAATTTTTGCATATATAGGCTTTAAAAGTTTTATTTAAGGCACTTCAAATTTTTTAGTGCTCCAACTTTTTCAATTTCTTAATGGCGCATTTTTAAATATATTTTTAAATCCACTTACAAACTGATAAGTGTTCAAGGAGCCACAACACTTTGCCTTATAACCAGTGCCAACTGTATATATTCAAGTAAGAAATACAGCGTGACGAGGATTTCATTTTGTGTAAGATGAAAGCAAAAGCAATTTGCAAATAAGCTTTATTTCACTGAGATGTCTTTATAGCACATGGCATGGCTACTTTAGCACTTTTATGCAGTACATAACACTGCATAATAACACAGTCAATTTCAAATATACAGTAAGACCGCTTTCTTTCTACAATACACAACAAGTGCAGATATTTCTAATAGGCGTACAAGGTATTTTCAGTGGTTTTAATGTTCTACTTCTCAGCCAGATTCCAACACATCTGGGAAGCCCAAACTCCCCTCAGTCCTCTCCTTTTGCGTTAAACTGGGTGGCAATGCTGAGCACTGCTAATGGGTTTTTTTCATTCGAGTAGTAACCTTACAGTCACTTGTCAGGTCAAGAACTGAAAACATCAATATAAAACTATTTATTAATTACAGTTGTCAGGTGCCCACCACAAATCAGCTGCTTTACCCAGAGTTATACCAGCTCCCTCCCCTCCACTGTGTTCACTGTCTGCACAGACAACTTATCACTGCTACTGGTGATTATTTTTTGTAATTTTTCACAACAGGCCACTCGGGTAAAGCAGCTGATTACATCTTCACCTTTTGCACCTTGGTTGCAATCCTAGTCTTCCCCTCCCTGAACCTTCCTCCAGATCCTTAATTACTGTTCCTCTTTACAGCTCCCAAAGCCCATGGTTATTATTTTCATTTGAGCAGCACCCACACTACGCTTCAAACACACGTTTCTGTTCAAAAAATTTATAATCTATACAATGGATTTTTCACACTTGAACTCCAAACACATATTAAAAATTTACGACATCCTGCACTTCTGACCCACAACGTTCAGCCCAGAAGTGTTTTCACAACTGTAAGTGACATAACAAGGTAATACATGCGAGTTTGGGGAGGGAGATGAGAGCAGAAGAAATCAAATCTTTTTTTTCTCTCCACAGACAATTCCCCTACTGCCACTATTAGAACTAACCATGAATGAAAAGTACGGATCCTGGAGAAATGTGTGTGGCTGCAAGGTCTCCTGAGGTTTGGCAGATGCACACTGAGGTGTATTTTCACACCCAGAAGGCACTGGGGACACAGTAGGCTGCACCCAAAAAAGGATTTGCTCCATATGACCTACCTGGGCTCTACCAGCACCAGCTGGAAGCCACAGGTACCCTTGGTGGACAAGGCAGGCCAAGACAGACATCCAAGATGAGAAGGACAAAGCGTCTCTTTGAAGTGCCTGTTGGTCTTCCACAGCCACAAAGGAAGCCCCAGTAACTATGTTATAATACCTGGGGTTTTGACAATTAAAAATACTTGAGATGAACCCCAGCCTCTACCTCTGACTTCCCAAATTTGTAAAATTAATCATGCCCACTCCATATACAGCAGTGAGTTAAATCACTGGGAGGGTAGGCACTGGGTAGAAGCCTCCCACCAGGGAGTTCAGCACCTGTTTCAAGAACTCTTTGGTAATGAAAAAAGGTGTAACTAAGTACAGATCCCCAGTGAAACAGGAGTATTTACAGGGTGATCAAAACAACTGGTGTAACAGCCAAGAGTGAAAACTCCCTGAGAAAAGAGCCATCTTTTACTTCTGCATTTGTGCAGTATGTTGCCTAAAGGGGCTGAAGTCTTCAAAATCCAGTCACACTTAATAAATAGTACATTCAATGCTGTTCTTTTTACTGCAGTAGTCTTGCTCCAGAATTCCTCTAGCCAGACCAGCTTTGCTCCACAAGACAGGAAGTATTACTAAAGACAGACATCACTAAAAGTATGTATATGAACAGTTCTCTTCTGGGTTAATCTGAAACCTAAATCCTGTCTCTAACTTCAGGAAACAAAAGACAAAATTACCTCCCTAACCAATTAAAAAAAAAAAAGGTAAATAAATCAAATAAACTTTTCTAATAGGGAAGGAAGTTCAGATGTGAGAATCAACAGAACTGGGAAAATCCCAGTCTTTGAAAAATTGTAAAATTATGCAAGATAAGCATTGGACAAGAATGTCCTGCAGTGGATACTGTCCTAGACTAGGGCTAGACTAGCTGTTTCCTGAAATCTCTCCAATCCTATTTCCTTCAACACCTGTGATTCCTCAGGGGAAGAGCGTAGGGGAAGCACTTTCTGCTTCACCCACCCAAACAACTTCATCAGACACAAGGCTCTTAACAATACAAAAGGCAGTGGAAGAATTCTGACAGACACAAGAAGCACCATCTGGAAAGAGATGCACTCTCAGTCTTCAGTAACTACATTTGGGTTTAAATGAATAAAATAAATAAAGAGAGAGGAGAGATCAAACAACTAAAGACTAGCTTCCCTCCAAAAACTGCTTATAAATCTAAATGATCCTTGCAGATGACTGGATCACATCCAAGCTGCCTCCAACACTCACAGTGTTTGTCCTTTCGTTAAAGGTCACTGTTTTCCAGGCTACTGAGTTTCTTTGCACATTTCTAAATCACACTTAAGCTCTGCTGCATTATACACATTTTTCCTTCACAGGGGTTAAATGAGGCAACAGTTTTATCTTAGAATAGCATAGTGGTTAGGGAAGGCCACATCTATCAGTCAGCATGGTTAAGCAGGAAGAAATCTGCAGCTGGCTGTTACTGAGTTATTTAGGACAAGAATAAGGGCAGACAAAGAATGAGCAGACAAATGGAAATACTTCTGCTTTCAGAGTGCAGGCTTCTTATCCCAGCAGCTTTCCCATTTTTCCTTCTCTATTTCTGTGATATACAAACAACTTAGAAGACAATTTAAAGGTAACATCATATACCATACATGGCCAAATTGATCCCTAATGCGTGGAGCAATATTTCAGAGAAAAGCTCTCCTAGCTGAAGTTTCTTATAAACTATGAAGAGCTGAATGGGCGATTTTCCCTTTTCTTAGTGAGTGACCTGATGTCAGTAGAGATTCACTGGATTTAAAACCCTCAGAGGTGGAATGTATGTGAATTCACAAATTCCCTTAAGAGAGAAAAGTATGGGAGGGAGGAATCAAGTCTCCAAGCCTTTTCTGGAAGGAAACACAAGTCAGCCTGAAAAAGTAATGTTACACAGCAGCACTCAAATATTTATCTCTGATGATCTTGGAGCTCAACCAGCTGAAGCTACCAAGCAATATTAGGTAGTGTTTACATACAACAGCACATAAGGCATCGTGTTAAATTTAAAGCTGCTTGGCACCAAAATACCTGATCCCACAAGATCTGTTATGTCATCTTTCAGTGAAAACCATTACTTCAAATTGTACACATTTCATTATTACTTACACTCCCCCATTCACTACCTGAAAACTGGTCAGGAATAAATCTCAGTCAAAATCAGCCACGTACTGTATCCTTCTTCTTAGCACAGTTCCATAGATAGCCATATAATAAATTTGCTTTTAAAGGTAACGTGCACCTCTACAAAGCTTTTCCATTTCCCACAAGAGTTCTTACAATGTACACAGAATACAGGAAAACAACATCAAGGTTGAAAATCCAAGTGCAGTGACATTTACAGGCATGTGGCTCTGAAGCAACCTCCTGAGCCCCTTCCTCAGCAGCAAACTGTTTTGCAACACATCTAAGCTGCAGATTAATGCTGTGCATCACAGTCCATCAACAGCAACTGCTGAACTGCACACAGTGTTAGAAGCTCAGCACTAGACTTGAGGGTCAAGTTCACCTTTGATATAATCCCATGAAGCTCCTAGAGCTTCATGTGTGACAAACTTGGCCCTTTGTGTTTTTCTAAAGGAGTTACCAGGTATGTGACAGACAAATAACATCACCTGCATACATGAAGCTAAAATAGGTGCAAAAACATCTAAGGAAAGGATCTCACCATGTGAGATAAGAAAGCAAATTCCTCATGACATTTGATAGAACATCTTCCAAAGCTCTTTAACTCATCAGCTCTTGAAACATGGCTTAGAATACCATTAGCTGATCTTCTCAAAGATAAATGTATAGATCTCAAATTTTATCTGTATCTCTCTGTATGTCCACACACATGCAAACAAAACCGAAGCAGCTGAATTATCACGACTTACTAGACAAGCCTGAGGCAGGAAGCTGTTCACTCTGGAGATACTCCACATGCCCTCGAGGTACTGCTGAGCTTGGATGGTGACAGAGCTCAGGGCACCACTGAGACCGCTGGGGGCCACCGTCACCTGAACGCTGGAGTTGGGAAAACTGCCCACGCCTTGAGACCATCCGAGTCCTTTCTTCCTCTCTGCTGCAGAGAAGAGATTGGGTGACTTTCCAGGCTGCCTGCCCACCTGCCCAGCAATGAGTGGCAGGTCCCTCTGGGAAGAGACAGTGACCATCCTGGGTACCATGCTGGTCACTGCCCCGGCGCCGGGTGGGAGGTCGGGCATCTCTGGGTAGCTGGTCTGGCTGAGGGTGTGCATCATCTGAATGGCTTCCTGCTTCAGCTGATTCAAGTGAGTGGCACAAGTCTCACATCTGCTCTCTCCTTCATTCCTGTTTTTCTGTAAATAGTCAGGCACTTGAAGCTTGTCAAAAATTAAAGCTGATAATCGTGGGTCCTAAAGAAGTGAAGAAAGGAGAGAAAAACATAGTCAGTTAAAGCAGTGCAGAAAGGTAAAAAGGAGAGGAAAAAATAAAGTTCTCTGATTTGCTCTCTGCTCACGGAAGTACTTTAAATCTGTTCTGGTAACTCTCAGCATTTTTCCTGCTGAATACCCTAACAGGCCCGCAGTGGATTAATAAGCCATAAGTGAATTCATTTGTATTAGACCCAGCATGAAAATTATCATCAGAATTAAACAGTGGAGCTGTGGTGCTCTTGATAACTGCTCATTCTTCTAATTAACTCTCCTTTGGAGACATCTACAGCGCCCGTGTTTCCCATGCTCAGGAACAATGTTAGCTGAGATGCTGAATCTACAAATATCGTAACTTGATTCAAAGGCGTACCACCACCAGAAACCAAGGAAAATAAGACTTGAACGTATTTTGAAAAATTAATGCATGACCTGGTAAATGTCTTGCTGCCCTTATCCTCAGAAATGATGGATCAAGTGGCATAAAAGCCAGTTTACATGGTGCTGCCCACAGGACTTTTATTTCTCATCTCTGCAACCCTGATGGTTGCAATATTCTCTTCTGCTACAGTTGCTTTAATGAGAAATAGATTTGAGCCTACAGCCATGTGTGAAGGTGTGACAATGTGCACACTAAGACACTGATTTAAAAGCAACACCTATTTTGTTTCCACAGAGCAATTCTCCACCAGCCCTTGGCTAGTTCATTTTAAGGCTGCTAAGACATTTTAAAACCCAGCACCATGTTTCCACTTCATAGATAGAGTTACCTATCTCCTGAAACACACAAACACCCTCCCATCCCAGGCCTGCTACTGTAAAGATTAGTCAAGAGATTAAATCCAGCCCTGTCGTAAATCTGCTATCAAGACTAACACCAGGCAGTAAAACTGACCCAACTTCACACACCCTCATAGAGCTCTCTAAACAATTAAGGTTTTAATGAAATCACAGCACAGCCAAAGGTTTATTTGTGTAATTATTTTAAATGAAAATATTTAATTTTCTTGTTAATAAGTAGGACACACATAGCTGGTAAATCAGCCATCCAACATATGCTGGGGATATCCCCAGATTGGCACTTGTTTTTAAAAATGTATTACTTTATGCCAAGCTGCAATTGCTCTCTAGGAAATGAATGTCCTATTAGAAAACTCATTCTGGTTTTAATTACAATGCACATCAATAGAACTCTTTAAAGAAGTCTTGGCATTGGTACTTTGGCTTTGCTCTGAATTCAAAAAGTACTAAAATACCGCTTAACTTCTGCAGCAGCAGCGCAGAATTTATCTCGTGTTCAGCTGTTGGACTACTCCTGCAATAGTTTTAATCTCTCATGAGACACAGTAGAGTGTTGATAGAAACCACTGTAAGTATATCTAGCATCACATTATTCTGCAGCCAAAAGCCATTAACCAAAGTTGCTCTTTCTGCAATAATCTAAATTATTGTTTATTGATTTAAAATAAAAAATACTTCTCAGGCTAAGAAAAGCTTCTCCTGCCACTGGCTGAACAATAAATTGATTCACAACAGTGAACCAGCATAAAAAGTTAAGTGAAACACACTTTCATTTTTGTCTCTTTTCTTTATTGAGGTTTAGATCCTGCTAAAAATGCCTTTGAAGTTGCACCATTTGCTTACCCTCATGAGGAAGAAAATTCTTTCCCACCAAACCTCCCAGAAGATGGCAATGCTAAATTAAGAGGTATTAGTCGGGAAAAGAAAAGTAATTAATATTTTAGAAATTTTTTTCTATCCCTTCAGCAGAAAGTGCTATTGGTTAGACTTTTTAAAAAAACACAGAGACTCAGTGCTGCAAGCTCTATTTAGCCTCGGGTAAAACAAAGGCCATGCAGTCTATCTCCCAAGAAAAACAAACAGCACCGTGCTCAGTGCTCCTCAGAAACTTCTCCAAGGGAGAGCCCTCTGAGCAAATACTTGCTGAGGCTGACACACAGCATCTATTCAAAGAGCCCCAAAACACAGCACCTTCCAGCACTGTGTACCCCATCTGCACCAGGCACATCCCTGGGCTCACTCCTTTGATCCAAGCTGGGCACACAAGGAAGCACCTGCACGTCCCAACTGCATGAGCCTCATCTGGCAATGTTTAAATTGCTATCAAATGTCAAAAGTTTCAAATAAGCAATTAAAGCGAATTACTAGGTGAAACAGGCTTCTCATTTGAAAGAAATTACTTCTTTTGATGTAAAGAAAATTAATGACCCCAATTCTAGCTCCATAAACACAGTTTACAGCGTAAGGCAGATCAGAGTCAGGCCTGTCTCGCAGTTACAAAGAAATCAAATGGATGTCATATTAAAGGGGGGAACAAAAATAAAAATTAAAAATATATATATTTAGAAAATTACACAGACCAAAGCTTATAGGCACATAGCATGCCAAATTTAAACCTCATAAGTTATTTATAGTAAAAGAAAAAGGCATCTCGTTTCCAACGCTTATGCTTTGCCAAGCTTTACAAGGGGCCTCTTAACCCACACATCCAGCCTCTGTGACCCCCAGTAGGCATTGTGGCCAACCTTCTCCAGCACCTCAGTTAGGGCCCAGCTGGATAGTTAGATTACTTTTATTTTTCCACTCTGAGAGACAAAAACACCTGGCTAATGGTTGGGCGTGAATGCCAGAGGAAACACAAGTTACTGTTAAAAACATTAACCATAACTTAAAAGTTTAGCCAGCCCCATTGAAGAGGTTTTCCTGCCTGGTGACAATGCCTGGTCCTGGGGAGCCCCTGCTTCAGCAGCTGACACCCTAACAAGGCTGGGGTGGGAGTTACACTCTCGTGTTTAACAGAGGGAAGAAATAAAACCTGAGTGACCAAATGTGTGACACACACGTGGGAGGGGGGAAGCAGCCAAAGCCATCCTTGCTACAGCTCCACCAGCAGACAGGGGAGCCAAACAAAAGGGATGTGCAAATTGTTGAGGGCAATGGCACAAAAATTAAACATACAAAACACAAGCCTCTGTTCCAAACAGTGCTCCAAAACCTCTTTAGTCTGCTGTGCTACAAAGAACATTACTCTTTTGTTCCTCCACAGCATAAATAAACTATGCTGTCTTTGTCACACCTATTTTCCAAATGCTCTTCTTTCCTTCTGAACAAGCAGGATAAGCAGAATACCGTGATGCTGTAACATTCACAGCTTCCCCTCCCACTGCAGAACCCAAAACTCTAATTTCAGACTCAGCTTGTTAACTTTTGCATACAAATTTTAGATATTCAAACATCACAGACTGTTAGAATTGTAAAATAAATGGTCCCACTAGGAACTGAGGAGCCCAGAAGCCCCCAGCAAGGTCAGGGCATGAGATAATTGCATGTTCTTATACGAGGACAAATTTCCTGAATGCTTGAATTTACCACTGCTTTTCAGCAAGCAGTTCTTACAGACACAAGCCAGCCTGCCAACTGCTGCTGGGAGCTTAGACACACACATGCAAACTGCCCACATGAGAGGAGCTCAGAGAAATGGTCTGCAAAGTCAGCTGGGCAGGATGGTAAACTTGGAAAACCAGGACTGTGCTCCCGCTAGAACACACAGCAAAACACACACTTCCTTCAGCACTGGAGCATTTAGCCTGAAGCCTGCCTTCAGGCTTTACCTCTGAAACCAGGAGTAGGGAAAAGGAGCACAGACTTGAAAGCACATCAGAAGCTGCTACTTGCAGCAGCGAGAAGGAAACAGTCTCTGTAATTGAGGCTTCTTCCCTCTCTGATGTAAGAGCTCAGCTCTGCTGCCTCCACACGAAAGCAAGAGAGGACGAGCAGGGTCTCAGCTGCTGGGGTAACACCACGTGCTGCATGTGGGGCACACAAACAAAACCCACATTTCACAACTGTAAAATACTACATCCCCAGAGCACTGCCCTTGAAACTACAGACATAACTCAAAGCAACTGGGACATAGCCAAAGGCCAATATCACCAAAAATCCCTGCTTAGACGCCAAAGTCACAGCCAGGTTTACAAAGCATGAAACAACAAATTACCTTCCTGGACCTGAACTATTCTGAGAACTTGAAGCAGTTTGTCAACGATAACTGCACTTAAAATAAATTATTTTGAAATTATAACTCAAGCTGTAATTTCTCATGTACTTAGAGTTAGCAGTTAGATTTTCTGTTCAACTAACAAGAAAGAATAGAGAGTTTTTATCCACTGAAAAAGAGAAACAAAGATACAAGCTTTGAATCTTACCTGCAGCTACTGACTTCTTACTCCCAAACTAAGCAAGAGAAGAGGAGGCGGCACAGCATCTGGATTCTCACTTAAGAAGTCCCTGAAGTAATACCCACCCATCTGTAACCTAATCCTTGCAGAGAGGAACTATGCACAGAGTGTGAACAAACGATGACGAACAAATGATGAAAAGTCAAATTGCCAACAACCATCCTCAGTAATTACCCACAATTTTGCCTGGCACTGGTTTCTGTAGTGAGAGTGTATCCAGAGCAGTACTCTGAATTGAATTAAATGGAAGTCTTGATTTAAGAGAAAGAAGAATCATTGAATGTCACATTGAAATATATAATTAAATACAGATTAAGGTGAACAACATTTTAAAAAGATGCTTTTGGAGAAAGGAATGTACTATCCCAGTGCACAAGAATCAATGTTAATGATTTTTTGTCTTAATTGTCCTTTCAGATCTCTGCCATGCTGCTTACAAATTAGTTTTTATCTTACAAGACACTGTGAAATATTCCCTAGTATCTTCTATATTGACAAATACCTTGAAGGCTGATGCCTGCTTTCAACTATATAGCAGTCATTGTGAAAACAAACCAAAAAAAAAAAAAGCAAGCAGTATATTCAGCAAACCCAGACAGTGTTCAGTGCAATCAAAGGAAAAAAAACAATGCTAATGATTTTTTTTTAAGAGAAGTTTCCAACTATCTGACTAATCTCAAGGGAGTGGAAATATGAGCTTTAAGTCTTCAAGTAACCCATGTTGTGAATTCATTCAGTCACTGACCTCATCAGAATATAAACAATCAAGGAAAAACAAACACATGAAGCTTTCACAAAAACAGAATTCACCTGAAGTCCAGTCTCTTGCGGGTTAAGGGTATCTGGAACCTGCAGTGTAACTTCACTGTCCTTGAAAACATTCCTCTGAACAAGCAGGAAAGCAATCCACATTTCCAAAGTGAGCAATGTGTGCAGGCATCAGGAAAAAAGTAGATACATTTTTAAGGCCTAATTCCATTCGGCCTCTTTACAGTAATGTCTCACTACCTTTAGGTGGAAGGTTAATTTAAGCCAAGGGACTGTGGCCCTCCTCCCATTCTATCTCCTAGCAGGATTTCTTCACATCTCCAACCCCATTATTCTGTTTCCAGCCACAACCTGAGGTAGTGCACACAGACATATCCCCCTGATTCTACCCAGCTGAGACTCAACCCAATTTCTTTTCATCTCTGGCATCCCAAAGAGTTTGGGGGGAAAAAAAAAATCCAAACACATTTTCTTACTTATATAAAAAATGACACAGTATCTCTTTTAAACAGGGCCCATCTTTCTAAGAAAAGCCAGGCAATACAATAAATCCGCTCAAAACCGCGTGACCCCGCACTAAAAATGACTGCGCCGTGTTTAGTAATTCGGCAGCTCCACTGAACTCTATTTATTTCCATTTCCTGCCCACTTTAATGTACTTCAGTGGCCTGCAGTAAAGTCAAAGCAATAGGTGTCTGTCATAAAGATGAATGGTGCTACTGGAATGCATAATACAGTGGAAAGAGGAAATGAGAGCAATCTGGTTTATTTACATCTCAGGCTCCCATCAGCACCTCAGCCCACCTCCCAATGGCTTCAGCTGCCTTTCCTGTTATCTTGCTGTATAGTCCCCTGCAATGAGTTGGCTTTTAACCTCTCAGAACCAGAGGGGATGAGCTGATCTCCCAGATTTGCTTTCATGAGCTGGCAGAGTACTGGAGCAAACAGCCATGCAGTGTGTTCAGTGCAAAGAAAACAAAATAAAGGTAGTGGTTGCCATTTAAATTAATTAAAAGACACAAACAAAACAAAAGACCCCAAAGAGATCTGCTATCACCGGTAAATTTAGATCAACACACAGAAACCTGACTACTTCTGAAAAACAGTAATTACTGTTTCACAAAATATTACTTTTAATCTTCTTTCTTTACAATCTAATTAAACAGATATTTTACTTGCCTTTGCAAAATGTTTTTCTTAATTTCATCCAATTTTAACATTTGGTGTGTTCTATAAACTACACATCCAAACTAGTATGCAATTTTATGCTTATTTTTAATAGTGTATGACTTCATTTAAAATTTATGACTTTTAATTTGCATGTTTATTGTTGGTTTTAAGTAATCTTTTAATTTTCCCTCTTGGCTCTGAGGCTTACTATAACTTCACAATGTAAATTCAGTACTGATTTTGTTCGTGTGAAAACACCATCTTCCAACACACATTGTGTCTTTTTTAATTTCCCTTTTATTTCTTTTATAAACCTTCAGAAAAGTATTATCACTTGGAACAGCAGCAAGTATGTGTAGAAATAGTTGCATATCTATCACCACACAATACTTGGTGTCTGAAAAGCCTTCATTTGATTCTACTTTCAGAAATAGCCACTTGCATGAAGCTGACTTTCAGAAATTCAGACAAAATCCTCTTACAGAAATTAGACACTTCTGTTTAAAAGATAAAGAGCTTTCCATCCTTAATTATTTTTTCTTTGAAACCAGGGAATAAATTTTGGTTAGCCTATGAGCACAGTAAATCAGATTATAAAAACTCTGCCTGTTAGAGTCACAACTGCATAAAAAGTCACAACTTCTCTTTCCTCTTCAAACCAAGGGCTCATGGGTTAGAACAGCTACTTGGGAAAATGATGCTGTCTGATGTCATCACACTGAATGCCACCAACTCCACATAAAGTTTGAGTACAGTGAGACTGCCCAGATAATAGAATAACTCTGAATTTCAGCATAGGGATGAAAATCAGAGCACAGCACCACCACACAGAAACATGCTGCCTTGTCAAAATGCCTCGGAAACACCACCTCTTGATATCATTTTATGGGAAACAAAAGGCTGTTCCTACTATTAGAATTCAGTCGACAGCCTGTGTTCCCAGAATTACAAACTGCACTGTGAGCCTGGTGAAAAGGACTCCCTCACTGATGAACTCTGACCAGCAACCCAGCCCAGCCAGCCCAATGGACTGGGAGAGGAGTCACGCCCCAGATGAGATCTTCAGCGTGTTTAGTGATCATAACTTCATCTGTCCCAGTAGAACTGTGCCCATTTGTATCAGACAGACCTCTAACAAGAGAGTTCGAGAACAGCTGGACACCAGCCACAGTGAAAGCAACTCTAACTTAGAAAGACTGCATAGGGAAAAAAAATTTGCTTGGAACACCCCTCTGCGTACAAACCCTACCACTGCTTCAGTCCAACCATCTGAATCCAATTAAGAGAACACTGAGTGGCAGAAGTTAGGGAGTGGACACATTTTCCAAATGGACATCATTAGCATAATGTAGATTTAAAATCAACTATGGAAACCAGCACTTGGCATTGGATCACACTCTCAGAGTCTCATTCACTTGCTCATTTTATCAATTATTTGGTAAATGAATACTTGAACACCATACAGAAACGATTTAGCCTTCACAACCAAAAGGCTGCCCATTGTGCACTGCTTGCAAGCTACAAATTACTGCATACAGTGCACAGTTAGCACACCATGCAGTTCTTATTATCACAAAACTGGATTGCACTTATTCTTCATCTTAATTAAGTTCCACTGCATCAGTTTGACTGCTTCACAAAGAAAAAAAAAAAAAAAAAAAAAAAAAAAAAAAAAAAAAAAAAATTTTGGGAGAAAAAATTTTGGTTTTA
>VYZP01021389.1:39573-61631 GCA_013400635.1 Hypocryptadius cinnamomeus
AAACCCTAACAGGGATGAATAGTCAAGGAATGATGAAGAGCATCTGTAACTCCTCAACCACAAGCTGGCCACACTCTGCCTGAAGAGTCTGCTTCAGTTCATTTGCTTACTAGGTGGTATGTATGAGACACCACCTCCCTCCCCAAGCTGTTTATCCAGAAGCCTTTTAAAGTGGATTCTTGGATAGCTTTTTTTAATACCACACTTCAGCAGCACAACTTCAGCAAGTAAATTCACAAATCTGCTGTCAGCTACCCATTGGTCCTGTGCCTTCAGTATCTCCAGAGGTGTCCCTCAGTTTCACATAGGATGCCAGGGCACAGAAGTAATGGATCTCGTTCTGCTCACCCCAGCTTAGAAAGAAAAGATAAATATTCAGATCCCAAGGGATTTCTGCAGGTGGAGGACACTGCCCAAAGAATCAAGTGATCCTCCTATGGAATCTCATTAGGGTGAAGTATGACCCCAGCCAGATAAAACAGCTGGAGACAAACATTTGAGGAGTGTCTACAGGAACAAATAGCAGTTTAAAAAACAAGAATGTTTTAGGATGTTAAAGGAGTTTGGTTTATTTAGTTTAGAAGAGTGAAAAGTAATCAGACTCCTTCAAGACAAAAAGTGGTTACAAAGAGACTGGTAAAAAACTGCCTTCTAGATCCACTTGGGTAAGGAAAACAGGAAATCATTCTACTTTTAAGCAAAGGTAAATCAAGAAAATCTATCAAAGGTGAGTGAGCATGGGCAATTACTAGAGAATGGTGTTGAGAAATCTTGTTTTGAGAATTTCTGAAGAGCAGGTGAAAAACATCTGTGGGAGATGATCAAGAGACAGATGAGCCCCTTCCAGTGGAGAAAGCTGTACTACTTTTTAAAGATCTGAAGTTCATTTCCCAGCCCTATGAGACTAGTTTTGCAAAGATGGGTAATATATCTGTGCACAGACTCGCTGCTTGGGTCCAAGTGCCACGGACTTCAAAATACTGCTCTACTTAGGTGACTGTTAGTTACTGTTAGTAACCTACACTATCTTGCTCACAGCAAGTTTTCCAACTTGTATCATTCCTATATTAATTTCATACCTCTTGTCCTAGTTGTGACCCTCTATACACTTTGAAAAATTCTTCTGTCAAATACAACCCATCACCACCACACCCAAAACTTTATTTTGTCATTTATTATGTTACATTTTATATCTCACTTTCAATCTTCCTTTACAGATACAAAGTATAGAAACCACATTTCTTCCATTTCAAAATATTGCTACATTTTGTTCCCTACAACTTCAGGGACCAGCTCTTTAGGAATCCAAATGAGATGCATAAATTAGAAGGTGCAAGTCCAGCTACTCCCTTGTGTCCATCTCAACAGACATCAGGTAGAACTGGTGTCCCTCAGGGTCCGTATTGGGACTGGTGTTATTTCACATCTTCATAAAGGCTGGTCGAGGGCAGCCTCAGAAGATCTGCAGATGACACCAAGCTGAGTGGTGCTGTTGACCCACCTGAAGGATGGGATGCCATCCAGAGAGAGCTGCACAAGCTCAATTCGATGGGAAGCTCATGAGATTTAACAAGACCGAGTGCTGGTGCTGCACCTGGATCAGGGCAAGCCCCACGTCCAATCCAGGCTGGGATGAACAGACTGAGAACAGCTCTCAGAAGGGCTTGGGTAAGAATTGCCTTTATCAGCCCAACAAATCACGCTCACATGAGTGGAATGACAACAGTCTGGTGATCAATATCCACCTGTAACCCTCTTGTTAGGAAGCCCTGCAGTGGTCCTGTGAAAACTGCAAGATGTGCAACCTCTCACCATCCAAAGGACTGGTGTAATCAAAGAGGAGCAGCTCCTTTTGCCCAAGGTCTGTATTCTACAAACATAAATTCATGGGGCTATGCCTGCAGGCAGACAAAAACCCACTCTGCCCATGCTCAAAGCATCTCAAAAGCCTTGTTAATAGGGTTTATAAACTCTGCTAAGGCACAGGATATAAACATATTAAACTCATGGGCAAAGTGAGCTTATGTCTGCTTATAACACATGCACACATAGAAATGCCCACAGATGATTGGCAAAAATACCTCTGCAAACTCTCTCAGGCTCCTCACACACACACAAAACATGCCTTGTCTCCTGAGACACAAAAGCAATCAAATACCTGGCAACAACTTTCAAAACCCTTCAAGCCAGATCCTATTAAAACCAGCAGCTAAGAGATGAAAGGCACTAGCTCTCCTACCAGTCACACTTAACAAGGCTCTTAAACATTTACTGTATCTTACATTACCTCTATAGAAATTCCACAACTGTAGACAATGCCTAACATCATAGGATACATTTATGTTTCCGTTCAATTGAAGGTACTACATAAAAGGATGTTTTTATTTTAATTTGTGTTCTGGGACCTTGGAAAAGAAGCTGCCTCATCACCTGCTGGAAAAGGCCAAGTACAGAGGAAGAAAGGGTTCTTTTAAGAATAGAAATTATAGCCTCAGAGTGAGACCTGGGCCCTAAAGAAATCCATGGCAACATTCATACTGAATGCAAAGTCATTGTATCTCCCTCTAAACTGAAACATCCCTGTTCCTAATTTCAAATTAGCAGTGAACTCTTTCACCCAGCCTGCCTCTCTATTTCATAAAATGCCCATGAAATGCACGTTTATAGTTGTTGGGTGATGACTTAAGTTAAATCTCAGTGTGAAAACTTCCCCATTCTTTTTAAAACAAGGTTTTTCAGCATTATATGGCAAATTTGCAATGAATCATTAAAAAAACCCTGACACCCAAGTTGCCTTAGTATTATTACAGATGTAAATACACATTTAAAAACAGTTGTGTAAACCCTGCTAACATCCTTATAAAATCTTACAGTTTGTCAAACAGCCCCCATTGTGGACAGCACTGAAGCAGTTCTAGAGCTTATCAGAGTTAAAGGGCAGTGAAGATAAATATCCTGTCCCACCTCCTGCACATCACAGCTCTGCTAATTTCAATCATGAGAAGTAGTGAACCTGACAGGCTTCTTTAATGAAAATAGATGCTTTAATATTTTAAGAAACACTTACTTTTATTTAAGCCCATGTGTCTTCCAGACCCACAGTACTTCTAAAAAAAATAATGTTTTTAAAGTACATGGTATATGAATAAAAAACACAATCAAGCAGGTAGGGACAGCAATTGAGGACATAAATCCAGAACTGACACACACTACTCTTTGCTCCTGTGACAGTTCATATTGCAAGGCCAGAAACCTGTTCCCAATGGTCAACTTGAAAATCCAAGTGGCTGATTCCAGGACTCTCAGCACCATTCCAGGCACTGACTGTGCACTGTTAATATTTGATGTATGCTTGCAGCTCCAGTCTCAGAGAAAGCCATTATGCAGGATATGCTCAAAGATGTGTGTTTTAGTCCACATGCCTGATGATGTGATTCACAGGGAAAACTTGCACAGAAGGCACAGGCTGGGATGTTACTGCTCCAACCTCCATCAGCCAACAGTCACTGAAATAAATTAACATCAGCATCTCATAGAAGTTCCTGCATGAGAGTGTTAGGCAAGATTTATTCAAGACTACAGTCTCTGGAGCAATTGATCAGAATCAAAGGTAAGCCAAAAACTAAATAAATGAAAATGGGACCAGCTAGAATAACAAAGCAGCACAGCCAAGGCAGCAGCCACATGACAGCCAGAGGCATCTCCAGAGTGGTCAAAACAACTGTGCACAGAGCTTGCCAATGAGCCAGATGCTGCTGCTGGAAGAAGGGTAGTGTTGATATAAACTCAGAGATACGAGATGTTTAACACCAAGAGCAATCAATCTTGATGATTCCCACACAGCTGCCAAGGTTTGCTATTATGCTACAAAGAGATGAAAACAAACTTCATAAAGCACATGTAGATCCTACATGAGAAACTCACTCCACCCTCCCCTTACTACTCAGAAACAAACCCACAATTTGGGTGTAGCTGTAAATGACCTGATGCTTTTCCTGAGTTAACAACAGTATCAGGAAAGAATATCGTTGGCTAAACAGTGCACTGTACACACCCTGCCAGAAAACCAATGAACTTATCATACTGTATAGGAAATTCCTATCTTCCACATCAATTAGTGACCCAAGAGTGATTGATTTTATAATCCCAAACTTGACTTACAAAGTGACTTCCTCTGGGGCCAGTGTTCCATTACCCAGCATGTGGAAAATTGCATATGGTCAGTGCACTATGAAAACCAAGGAAAAATAAGTGCTATTTAAACCCCAACTCCACCATGCCTCCACATTCTTGCTTTCCTGAGGGAGATGCACTTTTGACAGTTACTTCCTTTCCCTGCCCCAACATCCTATCTGCACCACACACCAGCTGGGCACTCAATCAAAACAGAAACAACAACAGGAACTAGCAGCTATTCATTACAATAGGATCAAAACATTTCTAGGCACTAGCGCTTCGCCAAGTCACCAGCCTTGAAGACCTGCCACAATCCTCCTCCTCCCTCCCATCACAGACACCATTGCTGAAAGTGGCCCCACTTCAACCTGAAGCACCACATTCTGAAGATCACAGCTTTTGAATCACAAGCCACATCTCAGAACTGCAGGAGGCAATGAAACTGGGCAGCAGAAAGGTGACAAAACTGCCTGGCAGAAACACAGGCCACTGTTTGTCCTTTATTCCAATCAAGTTAGCATTAGCTCCAGTCTATAAAAGCAGGATTGCACTGCACACTAACTACCAGGGTAATCACAGAAACAGCACCACAATATGATTACTGGGTGCTAATTATATCTTATAAAGAGTTAAAGACAATCAAGTGCATGTAATAAAGATTTATATGCAGGTTTTCACTGACCTGCAACAGCTTCATACATTAGTAGGTTAACATTACTGCAGGAACAAAGCAAACAGTTACATCTACACAATGAAGTACATGAAACCCAAGAGCCAGATGTTGGGTCCTTTCATCCAGGAAGCAATTATTTAATTCCTGGGAAAAGACGATCTCTCTTCTTGTTTCATCAACACATAATATATCTCAGAACCAATCCTGGCACTCTGGCCTGCTCTGGGTACAAACCTGCAGGACTGCACAGGGTCAGGAATCAAAGGTCTCCTTTTCCTGCACTGCCATTGCTTCTGGGCAGTGAACACAGAGCATCTAACTGGAGATATCCTCGGTCCATATCTCTATCTCCCCATTCATGCACAACAGCACAGACCCCAAGGAGGCTGTAAAGAAAGACTCTGCTTCCCCTCACACCCTTCCAGCAAGGCCAGTTCTCCATGGCTAAGCACAACAGGGAATGCCAAGGAGCTGCCCACCCTCTCCACCACAGTTGCTGACCTCCAGCTCTGAGACACAAAGGGTCCCTCAGCCACCAACTAAAGGCTCCCTGCTCCAAGCACCATCAGAAACTGCTGATCTTTGATGAGCCATTTTGGCCACACCATCCTCATCCTCATTGTCCATCCTCCCCGATAACAACACTCACCACCTCTCAAGAGGAGGACAGTCAACAGCCACCATTAGCACCCAGCCAAAGATCACAGAGTACTTGATTACACAGGACCCTACACCAGGAGCAATTCAGCAGGTTTGCTAACTACACTACAAACAACGCAACTGAAAAAGCACATCCCTCTGCAAGGTTACTCCAAGGCTGTCACTGGATAAACCAGCCTGAGCACACCACATGTAAGGTACACTCCTGAACAAGGCACAACAGATAGGAGCACTTAATAAACACAGCCATTAACTAGGAAACATCCCTGCAGCAATTAGAAGTTTGCAAAGTACTACAACGTACACCTGGTTATTGCTCTGACATCTGCTTAGGTTTTCTGAGTGTTTGTAAGTGGGACCAAACAGGAAGATAATTGAGTTTATGGGCATTTCATGACAAAAATGACAACAAGGCACTGCTAATTGTCCATGAAAAATGGCATAAAAACTCAAATGAAGCACATGTAGTGTTTGAAATGCTCAAAAGTTAACACATTTTATAATGAACCATATATGACCAAATGGTATTTCTCGTACAAAAGAGTAAAATTATTCTAAACTAAGGATTTCATCATAAAATGAGACAAAATTCACAGTCTGAACAATTGCAGTTGTGCTGAGCACATTTTAAGACATATGGCAACTTTATAATGCTCATTGGAGATGAGGAGCTAGAATTCTATTGCAGATTTTGAATTTAAGACATGTCACACAAAATTGCATATCTCAGGAAACCAACTGATTGTTAAGTGTGCATCCTCATAATGTTTCAGACAATATTTGGCATATGTAAATATGACTACCTCAAAATATGAATGCTATTTTCAGTACAATTACCCAATTGTTTTAGAAAGGCTCCAAATAAGTTTTTAAAAATTGTGTGAAGGCATCATTCAAAGTAAACAAATATAACAAGATCTACCTTAACTTTATACAGAATTACTGCAATATTATTCAGCTACAATACATTATCCAGTGTTCACAAGTAAATGCCCCAATTACTATTGTAAGTCTGTCATTTAAATAGTTCCTTCCTGTTTAAAATGTGCAGAGCCAAATGCATTTTCCCACCACTAGGTATTGTGTAAGACTCCTTTCTCTTCCAGCAAGCTGGCTGAAGATGGATGAGCTTCCAAACTGATATCATTTTTAATTACGTGTTTTTCTCTCATTACTAATTTCCTAAACACGTCTCTAATCTCGCAGTGAAATCTCTGAGTGCAGTAGGTGTATCCACATACATCATGCTCTTGAAAATTAAAATGAGATAACGATCAGGACTGCCATCACAACATAACCTGAAACAAGCAAGATACATGAGAGGTGATACATACTCATAAGACTCTGATCTCAAGTGTTTCTGGAAAGCAGCAGCAATTGGATGGTTTCCATCCTTCCTGCAGCCCCTCTTGCAGCCAGTACACAGCCAGTGGGGTCTAGGAGAGGGAGATGCTTCAAGCCACCTCCCACCAGGCATTTACAAGCTCATGATGCCAAATGCATTTCCACCCCTTCCCTCCCTTCCCCTAAACACTGCACCAAGAAGCACTGTGTGCCTAAGAGAGCCACACCAGCTGCTCCTCTACAGAAGATGGGCTCAGATGTCCCAGTTCCCTCCTGCTCCAACAGCTCCTTCCACCTAGGCCAAGGTCTCCTGAAGGGGCTGCCTTCTCCAGGAGCACAGGAGAGCAGAAGTGTTGGAGGCAGCCTCCCCCAGCCAGACAGGTAGGGAGGCACACACCCACGCACCAGAAGGGGTCACACCCCCAGCAGCTGCTGCTGCTGCATCAGATGCTCTCTTGGCAGGCACTGGGACTATGTATAGACCCGTCAGATTAGGTCAACCAAGTGCCAGCCAATCATTCCCATGGGATCCCTCTCATTCCTCAGATACCTCTCACCTGCAAGGCATTGCACAGCTGACTTGCAGCATTCTTTAACCATTAAACCGCAAAACTGAAGCTTTTCGGGGGTTGGGGGGGAAGCAAAGAAAACAAAAACAAAAGGGTAATTGTCACAGGGCTTTCTTCCCAGCTAAACACTTCACACACCGAATTCCTAAGTGACTGATGCTTTCAGCACATCAGCTGCCTTCTCATCAACTGACACTTCCCAAATAAAGAAGGAAAATCCTAGAACTGTTCAGAGTGGCTGACATTTAAGGAATCAAATAAAGCAAAACCAGATAAATCACAAGCACTAAAACAGCTTTATATCTTCTAAGCAGTCTTAAAATATGTCACAAGTATGATTCTGCCTACTCACTCAAAGAAAAGGAATCTCTGCTGCTTGCAGCCAAAAAGATGAAGGTAGAGAGGGACTCAAAATAGGCTTGAAGTGCACACACCAGATTAATGCTCATAAAACCAATGCATGTCTAAGGAACACCAACACCAGGGCTCTGGTACACATGCATGCAAGTCTGTAATCACAGGCTGATCAAAATGCATGTGCTAAATGGGGGAAGCTTATCTAAAAATGTAATGCTAGCTGAATTGCCCTGGGCCCCTAGGGAGGCCTGCAGCACACTGTGAGTGGGCTGGAGCTCAAATATTTTGCTGTATTCACACGTGCTGCTGTGGAAGCTGGATGATGGAAAAACCACACAATTTCACATTTTCTTCTCAAAAAAAACAGTCCACAAAATTTCATCCTGTTTTTTTTACCTGCTATTCATCCACTGACCAGGATCAAAAGCTCTAAATTCAGTCTTAACTTCCTCAAGAGCTTTATGAAGAAATTCCTACAATAACCCTGGTTCCTCTTGGAAACAAACACTTCTCCTAAACTTCACTCAGCAGAGGGAAGGAAAAGCTGAAGGATGCTCCCATTTTCTCCTTCCCACAGCATCTTGGGAGGACCATAAAGAGGACACCTACAGACCCAAGCTCCACCAGACCTCTGCTTTGCACCACCCACCCCTTGACTGGAAGCTGGGAGTCAGGGTAAGGCTGAATGCACAACACAACCCTCGACCTCAGGTGGGAGTTCACTCAGCACCAAGGGCAGGGTGAGCCTTTCATGTGACTCCACTGGGTTATGACTGGGCTCCTGCTCCTCCTTATTCCTCCTTAACATTTGCTGACACCTCCTTTACAACCAGAGGGACAGGTTCTTTATGAGGAGCCGTTTCACCTTCCCCAGTTAATGTCTTAGTCCACAGACTGAAGCAGGTCACATTATCTACACTTATCAAAGACAACATTATGCTTCATAAGCTATTTTTCTGCTTCAGTAAGGAACAGGCACGTTTTATTTCTTACTATGTTTACCCATTACCTCACTGAGCTGCATTATTGTTAGTCTTTCTGAGGCTCTCCTAGAATAGGAACACATAAAACAGGATTTCCTCCAGCTCTGCATACCTACTTACTCCAGAGTCATTAATGACATAGGACTGGATTGAACAAAGACTTAACATCAAATGAGCATTCAAAACAGCTGGGAACAAAAATATAACTGCCTGGAACACTGCATCTGTGTTTTGTCTTTTGAAAAATGCCAGTGAGGCGAAAATTCGCTTTCAAGACCACTTTTACAGGGAGGTTTTCCTGAGAAAAAAAGGACTTGCGAAACACTTGCATGTGGGATGTGTATCCCAGTGGGCTCCAAATTAAGTTTATAGCAGTTTTTATACAGAAATCTGCAAATCAGGTTGTCCTCTTTCTGGAGATCAGATGTAACTTAACTGCTGTCAAAAGGAATTCTGCAGAAAAGACCCAAGAGCTGCACAAGAATCCTCCAAAAACCTAAATCCGAATTGTCTTCCATGTGATAACAAGCAATAGCTGAAATACCCAAGGGCAGGAAACTATCCTCAGAACTCAACTCTGAGGTTTTTAAAGTACCTATAACCGTTATTTTAAGGAAAACTTAGAGATGTATATGTGTAAGAAAAATACAAGTGATACTGTTCCAGGATTGGTAGAAATTAAGGATACTGCTTGGGTTCAGTGTTTAGCTTCCAAAATAACCTTGGCAATCTCTTAAAGACCTCTGTATGGGTGGAGTACACAAAAGCAGTGGCAGCCAGCAGGCTGGAAGGCAATGCAGGGATGCATAAGGAGAAACACTACGGGCTCTCTGCAATGCTGTCAGCTCCCACCTGCCCCAGGACATTTCCTACCTCTGCCAACAAACACAGCGATTCCCCAGCCCTAAGTAAACAGCCTTTGAAGATAACAAAGCTTATTCTAATCTCTCACTGATGTCACTCCTGCATTGTACTCAGCTGAGCTACAAAACTCCTGAGTTAACTCACTGGACAGACCACTCCGAGAATCACTCCTGGGTTAACTCCCTCTGTAAGATCAGGATTACCTTAACTCTCTGTTGCTGCACAGACTTCAGAAATCCTGTTCAGGTACAGAAAGAAGTATGTTTTTCACTCGGTGAATCTATGTTTTTTCTCGTTGAAAATTGACATTTTTCAGCTCACTTCCTTAGCAGCAGGTGGACCATTTCTTACCATTATGCTTAGTGACACAGCTTTCCCAAAGCAAGCACAAGCACAGCCTCTTGGAAGAACAGAATGCCATGGACAATTTTCTAACACTAGCAAACAGGACTGTTGCTCCAGTCACAAGAAGGTAAAATCAGATTGAGCCTGGACCAGTGTGGTATGATTCTTGGAGTGGTCCTGCCCAGGGCCAGGAGTTGGACTTGTGGGTCCCTTCCAACTCAGGATATTCTATGATCCTAGCAAGAGAAATTAAAATAAAAATCATAAAAATAAAACAAAAAAGTAGGGACTTCCAGTGTATCACCTCAGAGGACAATGTCTTTGTGTTCTCACTTGTGTTCACTTCCCAGGGCTAAGTGTTCTGCATTTCAGTTCTTTAACTATCTACTCCACACTTCTCACTGCACCCAATCCTCCAAGAGCCAAACCCTCCCACAGGAATAAAACACTCCATGAAGAACTCAGGGTGAGTCAGGAAAGCCAGCCCTGCACATAACACATCTTTGGTGTCATCAAAAGCCTTGGCAATAAGAAGCTTAAACCCAACTAAATTCCTACAGCACAAACAGAGCTATTTTGCTTTTGAGCTGCATGTGCTTATGAGCAACCATGACCAGAATAATAAAAGAATACACAGCACAAATCTGTGAACAGGAGCTCAAGTTGTGCCTGAATGTTCACACTCCCTGTCAGTCCCAAAAGCAAGCTTCTTTTGGAAAGCCTGAATATTGTCAGCCAGGGTTTTTTGCCTCTTCAGTAAGCTATATCTCAGCCATAACAAATAGATCTCGGCACTATTTCCACACACATACACATAAACAGGTAATTATGTTCCCACTGAACAGAAAAATGAAGAGGACGTGCTGGAGAAAAGCAGACGGAGGTAATGATACCAACACAGAGAGATGGATTTGGAACACAGACATTGACCAGTTCTGCAGTCTGGCTCCCTCTGCAATTCACCCATGTAAATCAACTGAAACTGCACAGAGCCAACAGGCTTCATTTTCCACCTGTTAACACAGGTTATTGATTCCACTGTCAATAGAAGAACCACGATGCAAACTGCTATGAAATGAAAATCCAGTGTCGCATGTAACTGGAGACAGAAGTAGGGAGATGCACATCGAGGATGATGTATTGCTGAAAATACTCTTCCCTAAAACCAGCTATGGCTCCCCAAAGGGTTGTTACCAAAGACATGACTACTTCCCACTGCCAAACTGCCCTCAGGGAGCCAGTAAGACTCAGCCAGGGTGTTGCTCCTCATGATCAACTGAGCGAATGCTGAGCACAAACTCCACCTTCCACACAAAAAACAGAGAAACCCATTCACAGCCTGTGTTTCACAACATGTCAGCTGGAGAAACTCTCTCAACCACACAAATATTCTTCTAATCTTTAGCTCTTTGTGGATGTCAGATTTTAAACTTGAATAACAAGCAACTTGAGCAGAGGTCAGTCAAGCAGCAGTAAGACTGCACGAGGTGGCAGGTTAAAGCATCTCATGTGTACAAGAGTACAAGTATGAAATTCAGGAAGGGCCCCCAGGGATCCCAATGCAAGACATGAAGATGTAATTAAAAACCATAAATCCATCAAACAAAAAATATGTAAACTTAATGTATTAACTCATATATTTTTCTTCCTTGAACACATTTGTCTTACTCTATATTCATTTGGAGACTACAAATAAAAAATTAAAAGTATCAGAAGAAATACTTCTTAATATGTAAAAAGTGAGAATCAATAATAAATGCTTTTTACTTTATTCTTACAGGTAATTGCTGAAAGAAGCTATCTCAGCAGTCTGCTGAGATTCTGTGCACACTATGAATTATTTCAGCTGTATCTCCTCTTCACAAAATCCACAAAAGGACGGTACCTTATGGTGTTTCCATGCCACTCAATCATTCGCACAAAATTACCCTTGTGAGAGCTTGTTGGAGGAATGTCAAATGTATTTGCCTGCCTTCACAATAAAATCTTCAGAGAAAGACAAATAGTTCAGAGCTACACAAGTTACACTAACACCTGAACATTTTAACTGCAGATTCTGGGTTTAACTCTAAATTTTAAGCTACAGGCAAAATAGTTATAGGCCAAATCTTGCCCCATGTTTGCCCCACAGCATAATTTTCAAGATATCTTACAAAAGCTCTGCAGTACCTGTAGCTCATACTAAGTCTAAGGAACATCTTCTAGAAAGGGTACTGGGGACAAACCAGCCCTTCCATCTTCTGCTCACTGACCAGAGAAGTAGCACCAAGTATTGCCCAGAAATGACGGTGGCAAAGACATTTGTCCCTCACCTCCATCCTTCAAAGGCCAAATTTTGTAGAGCAAATTTGTCTCTCATCATTAATGAGTGTTTCCTTGGAACCAGGTTCCTCAGGGCCACGCAGCACTACGGGAACACCATGGGTGACCCAAAAGGAGTAGAGGGATTGAAACAAGGATGGCCAGATTTCCTGATCACACAAGCCACTTGTTAGTCCTCAAGTTTCTGACAATTGCAAAGACTGTCACATTACACAGAGTCTCTGGAGACAGCTCCTGCTGCCCTGTTTTGGGGTGGGAATTGGACACGTGCCACCAGGCTGGCATAGTGCCATTGATCTCAACCACTTCAGCAGCCTCACTCCCCCAAACCACTCAGCAGCACCACTCTGCTGAAAGCCATGTGATGTACCCTGGGCATAGACACCATTCCTGAACTCCTCAGGAGCCACATAAAAGCCATGCAAAAGCACCAGGCAACTCCTAAAAACAAATTTTTACGTGATATAGCCATATGCAAGCTGTAGGAAACTGCTCTAGTCTGAGATCTAGGAGAAAAGCAGCAATGCCAAAAGGAGTAAATACATGCTACAAGATACAATACAGTGAGAACAACATAAGGTAATAAAAACAGAATACAATACAAACTGAGTACATTTAACATCCCAAATGAGTTCAAACACAAAGCCAAAAGCTGCTCTCTTACAGTATAACCAGCACTGATAAATTTATACACACAGACAGCAACACAAACCGTATTGTAACAAATTATATGTTGCAATAAAACAGGAAACACATTTAAACATAACCTTTCGAATGCTGTGAGAACCAGGACTAATGCTTCTCTTTCACCTTTCATGCTGAAGGCCAAGTTAATGCCCAGCCTAGCCAGAAGTATCACATTTCAGTTTCGTACAGAAGGCCTCCCATCCCATTCACCCAGGAGTGTAAAATCCCTCAGCAACATCAGGAGAAGATTTGCTAAGAGCAAAATGAAAATTCATCATCTTCCCAGAGCTGTCCAGTGTTCCAGTCAGTCCTGCACAGGTATTGATGTTTGGTAATAGCAGCCCAGCCCCAGCCAAAACTCTGAGCAGCTTGCAAATTCCAGGAATGCTGATCAAGGACAAATTTTAAGACTTGACTCAAAGAAGGAGGTTGTACTCACCTAAGCCTCTTTTCATGAGCAAGAGCTGAGATTTCTCTGATTCACTGTACATTAGGGTAATGTACACAGCAGTCAGACTCTTGGTGATAAAACAAGCATGCAACAATGGCATTATGCTGCCTAAAATAGGTGGATATATTTATACCAAACATTTTTTGTCCAACATGAGAATGAACATCTGCCAGCTATGTCTTAAAGGCTCAAGCAGCTTCAAAGCAAAGTCAGTCCAAAGAACTACATGCCAAAGATTTACATTGCCTTTAGCATATCCTAGAGAAGAATATATTACTCCTGCTAAGTGACATATTCCCACCATATTCCAAATGATAGCAATAATAATTTGAAGCTTTGCTCTTAAGTTCTTCTATAAAATTTAGCTTTTTTTTCCATTTAAAAGTAAAACATTTTTAGTGAAAAACTAATAATTAATACACCTTGGCATAAACTTCAACAGCAGAAGGAGGGACTGAAGTCACTGAGAGCCCCCAATTAACAAGGCCACACCACATTTCCACAAGGCATCTTTCAGTTCCATCACAGGGAGGCATTGTGCAATATAAAACCTTTTTAGGTACTATCAGCACAGCTCTAACCCCTGCTCCCAGAGCTCATCTGACACCTGCTGCTTACTGAAGCTCCACTTCAACTGAACACACACCACACAGATCCAGACTTCTTCCACAGCCTCACCACTCCTCTCCTGGTAAACTAGCAGATTTTCAGGATTACCTGTTACTACCTTTACAGTTAACCTGAAGTCCCTGGATTTTTTAGCTCTTTCTGCTGTTGCAGTGACCCCAGTTCCTTCCCCAACACCTGACCTCAAAGTTCAGCTGGAAGTCCCAGAGTCCACTATTTTCTGTGTCCCTGTGCTATATATTCTTGTTATGCACGTTACAGGAGCAGTCAGCTCTACTAACAGCAGTTGATGATACTTAAAGCCACAGAGGCAAGAGAGAGTGCCCACCACAAAAAAAAGTTTTTACTGCAAATGAACAAAAGATGGAAGCATTTTCTCTTCACTGAGCAAAGCAGAAATTAAGCCCCTTGAACTGCTTGCCCAAATTCACAAACTCAGTGACAGATCCAGGGGTTAATTCAGATTTTGCATGCCTGCAGTGGGACAATTCCTGTTAACAGAGGCAGCAGGAGGTATGATTCCCCTTGAAGTAAGGCCCAAGTTTTCTCCCATAAGTCACTATACAAAATTAGCAGACACTTGTAAAAGAAGCCAGGCAGGTCCCAATCAGAAGCACAGCCAGCAACAGACAAGATTCCCACTTTCTTAATGATGCCTTCCACTTGGGGATGTACTGGACACGTAAATACAAAATAACTATTCCAGTGCTGCAGGTTTGCGGTCAGAGGAGACAAATCCAGACAAGTTAAATTCCACTGATTTCCAGTAAATAATAAAGAACAGATACAGTACTTCCAACTGGACAGCTGCCTGCCATACTCAGTGTGACCAGTATCCAAACAGATCTAGTTCCTGAAGGTAATGCAATGTTGAGAAAGGAAACAGCATTGGCATGGAAAAATATTCCATAAGACATGCAGACACTTTCAGAGAGGTTCTCCTTGTCTAAGCAGGGTGAAGCAAAATCTCTGCTTACATTTCATGACAAAATGTTCATCTGCCAGCTGAAAACCCAGGGACTAACTGGCTGTTCCCTACATCAGCATCTTCACTGTGGCAAGGACAATTCAGGCCCAAAGAGTGCAGCTATTTTGGGGTACCCAAGCAGCAGGAGACACGTGCAGCAACTGTGAACATTGTGGGTAATCCTGGTCATGGAGGGGAGAAAAAAAGAAATAAAATCCCAGTGTTTTCAGTCATCCCCACTCCTATACCCTGCAGTGCCAGGTCCACGGCAGCAGCCACTATCAGCTGCTGTGAGCCAGGGAGGAGGAGGGGGATGACTACTGCCTCCAACAACCTCATTGTTAACAAGTCAGAGGTTGGGATCACTGTAGGTGGAAACTCTTGGCAAAAACAATAAAGCAGCTACTACATATTTCAACAGGTTCAAAGTAACCTCAGATGTTAGCAGCAGATGCTCTTTTCCACCCCCTGGGATTTTGAAATGGTTTATGTGTTTCCTCCCTTTCCCCTAATAGGGCAGGGTGCTGAAGGAATTAGCCAGAGAAAGAGCCAGAGAAACACTAATTACCCTCAGCTACCCGGGAGACCACAGCACCTTCAGCTAATTGTGCAATCCCCACTCCCCCACTCCAGATCCCCCAGAGAGAAGGTCTCTTGCCTCCAGCATCCAAACTGCAAGATAACCCCTCTCACCTGTATTTTAAAAGGGCATGCTTGAAAATCCTAAGTGTCTAAAGCAAGCTCATTACAATTAGTTTCCGCAGCCTATCCTGTCACACCGGGAACAACTGCGCCACGTCAAAGAAGGGAACTGCTCGTGTCAACACATCTGACACAGTGCTGTCACTAACCCTGTTATTAGACTGCACACGTACCTGAAATCCACATCTGAGCTCATTGCCTGGAGCACTCCACAGCCAAGTCTCTGCAAGAGTCTCTCTCACAAAATTAAATATTAAATGTGCATCTTAAAAAAATGCCCCGTAGTTTCATATTTATTAACTAAGACATTACTTTTTCACTTACACATTTTTGAAATGTTAAATATAGAACATTTTAAGGTGCATTTAGTGCTTGTGAAGAGCCATGAAAATTGGATTCCTCTAGAGAGCAATCTTTAAAAGACAGCTCTCCCACTCAATTCCCCTTATCCATATCAGCCCAGATGCAGAGAGACCTCCAATGAAAATAAAAGAGCCCCTAAGTAACAGAGGACCCCAAACTTAGCCAAGACTCAGCTGTGTCACCATTGTGACTCCCAAATTCCAGACAGTAAGGGCTACCCCAGTAGTAAGGGTTGACATACTCACAGAAAACAATGGGCACAGGCAGGAAAATTCAGCAGAGACTGCTCCTAAAAGCTTAGACCAATTCTACATGCACCTCAAGTGTTGCAAGAAGCCCCCATATGCTCTGAATCCTTGTTCTTTCAGGGAAGCACAGCCCTGCAGGCAAACACTGAGGACACAGAGCACAGGGTCCTCCACATGCAGCACAGGCTCCTGTGCACCCAACAGTGCACAGTGAGGAGATAGGCACTGGCAGCCAGGGATCACATGAGCTCTCCTTGCCTCAATCCCTGCTGATATCAGGCCATCAGAGTGGCCATGGTGGGAATTACAAAGCATCCCCAACTCTCACACATCAAGACTACAGCCCTCAATCCCATGCCTGTCCTCTCAGCCTGGTTTTCCAAAGCACTAAGAACTACTGCAGAGTCCTTCTTTCCATCCTGCTTACTTACCTCCCTTCTTAACAGCTTTTGAACCTGTCAAATGATCTAAAATTGAGGTAGAAGGCTCAGAACAAGTTCCTACAACTTCCACAAACTATGAGAGAAATTGGGCAGTATCTACATGTTATTAGTTGCCTGGCAGAAGTCAGATGTTCAAGCTTACTGTCAACCAAACAGTGTGTGCAGCCACAGAGAAGATGCTGCCTCTTATGGAGTCATCTGGGACAAGGAGGGAACAGCTGGGATTAATGCAGAAGGATGGGGAGAACAAATGCAGTCAACACCCATCCTACCAAACCCTCCTCCCCTAGTTCTGCTGCTGGTGGGAACAGGGGGGAGTTATTTAGCACACAGGAGTAACCCATAAGAAAGAGCCTGCCCATCGCAAAACTCTGTTCTTCACCTCCCCTTCAGGTGATGCAATCAGCAGCACACACAGGTGTGCCACCACAAAACCATCACTTTGGCCAGAAGGAGGAGTGATGGGAGCTCAGTCCAGCAGCACTGCCAGGCATTTGCACAGGTAAGACACATCCATGTAAACAGCACATCTAGAGCCACTGTCATCTTCCCTTTTTTCCAAGAGCAGCAGCTCTTGGAAAAGCTCTTCTCCAACTCTGGCTGGTATAACACTGAGCCCTGACACGGATACAGCAGGATGGGACTTGCTTAGCTCCCTCCAATGATTCACGGTTCATCAGCAACAAAGGCATAGCCTGTCCTGGTCACTGAGGCTCCCTGCAGACCAGAGCTGGCAGTGTGATCCTTTGTACCCAACTGCAGTTTACCTGGGCAGCTGGGAATACAGGACCTTTTACGTACTGAGGAACAAAAAATTGCCAACCCCATCAGCAATACAGCCACACTCTCTTCTTTGTCCTTCAGGCCCTTGGAAGCTGTTCAGTGGCGTGCCTCATGTAACACACAGTGCAGATAATGCAACAGGAGTAAAAATTTAAAACAAAACAACAGAACAGGGAAGAAAAGAAGCTCTTAAAAACTAAGACAGCAAGAACTCCCAGGACTTAAGCTGTAACACAAAATTAATGTTTCTGCCCTGTTTAGTGTTGCTTCTAGCACCTGGCTGCACTGGCAGTAGGCACAGTATAAGCTACTCAGACTGAGGGTGTCTGGAGTGAGGGTGGATGGGGACAAGTGAAATGTGGTGTCTGAATCCCTGGGCTGATGATCAAAGCTAACCCCTTTCAAAGTGAACTCCTGCTGGTCTCGGCCTACTTCCAGTACCAATAAAAAATTCTTCCAATACAGTATACCTGGGCACAAGCATTGCTTTTCTACAACCAAAATATTTACACCAGTATAAATCCCTTCTGTGGATGCAGTTGCATCCGTGTGTGTATTCCTAACACCAGGACAGATTTTTTCCTCTGCTCATAAGGGATTAGCTAAAACCATTTTATAGTAGCTGTATATCCTTAAGGCTATTGCCTGTGCCAGAGACAGCACAGAGTTTACCTCCAGAAATGCAGCTACAGGAGCACATCTCTCATATTGAACAGTCCCTGCCTCTCCCCTTCCTTGTGGAGATGCACACCTCAGTCTGACATACACCTCTGCAGAAATGACAGCATGTTTGGGTTTTACCTAACAGGGGCAATCACACAAATTGATTAATTAGCATTTGTGAAACACAATGAAGAATTTAGGTGCTAAGAAATATTATTACTAATTTAATTTACATCCCATTCAGCCCTCAACGTCTCCCTGAAACTGCCAACAATGATGCCAATTAGTGGTAATTGTGGTTTGTGACAAGGCTATTTGCCAAGTGGGAGTGAAACACAGACCACCAACTCATTTCCCATGGATTGTCCCACAGTTGCCAACAGCAACAACTTCCAGGCACAGCAACCTGCTCTCCACTCTCCAGAACTCTGGCAGTAGATGTTGTACCCCATTACCACCTCTCCAAGGACACAGCCTGCAAAACTTTCAATTAGGGATAAATCAAGACACCTTGTTTTTCCCTCCTGCATTAGCTCAGTACATGACCCAGTAACTGATGCCAACACTGCAATACCAAAATGTTAATCTGGGATAATTTCACGTTAAACTTTACTTGGCCCCATCCACACTTAATGAAAATCACATTTTTATTCACACACAGGCCTCACTGTGGTAGAAAACTGTAAAGGCAGCAGCAGTAAACTGAAGGGAATTGAGAGTGTAGGATGCAGTAAATCTTGTGTTTGGGAGACTGTTTAAAGAGTTTTAACATAAACAAAGAGGTGTATCTTTTTATCAGCTGTCCACAGAGATTTGGAGGACTTTGAAGAGACACAAACAACTAACAGTATTCTGTAATCAATGCACATCATCTGAGCACTGAAACTTTAAATTATTTATATATTTTAAATACATCTAATTGAAAGGATAGCAACACAAACTGTATGAATCATAGCCCTCTCAAGTAATTAGATTTGTTATCCCCACAGACTGCAAACAGTACGTTGGTTTTCTATTCTAATGTGAATTCAATCCCTTGTCAGCTGCCCCACGCATGAGAATACACCTCCACTCTTTCATCAGGAAAGATATCAACAGCAGGAAACTAGCCCTTCTTTCATCTCTTAGGCACCCACCCACCTTTCCAAAGGGTTTGCAACCAGGTGTGGAAGCCTTTCTGAATCTGTGCTGAAAGATCTCTTAATTATTATGGCAAAGGAGGTAAATCCTTTGAGAGCAGCATGCTCCAAGCAGTAGCCTTCTGGTGTTTACTCATCCAGTAGTTGCTTAGTTCGACAGTGCATTAGAAGAGCTTGTAGGAAACTTGGGACTTGCATTGTATGGGCATGAAACTCTAACAGAGAGGAGCTGCTTTTTCAGATGTCTTGTTATATAATTAAACAAGAAAGGGGGGGGAATCAAGCAAGCTGCCTTTCTGGCACAAACATTACACAGTGCTCACCCTGCCAGCATATTGCATCAGATTCCCACTGCACGGCCAATTCACAGCAGCTGAGTAGCCGAACCCCTGCCTATTATCTCCCGCTAGCCTACTTCACACTCACAAGGCAGTAAGGACAACTGTTTATTGCATCTTCCTTCCTGAGGAGCTGCTCACCACACCAGGATTAGAGGGAATCTGAGCATGCAATTAGGCTCCAGGTCTCACAAGTGTCAGAGAATGCGGTTTTCAAGACATTTCAACCACCAAGCCTTATTGCATGCTGCACAGAGAGTAAACTCCAGGAATCTGTAACTGTGCTCAGGTCGGCCGAGGGTCTGACACTGTGATGACTCCTATTTTATTACCTTCCTGGGCATGCTTTGAAACCCTGCAGAAAAGGGGAATTCATTTACCCATCATCGAGTGCTTATCAAGGAAGTCCCCCGAGACTTGCAGGAAGGAGACCACACAAACAGGCCTTTGCTCACAGGTCTCCTCACCTGAACACCTGGCTGAGGCCCCTGACTCTCCTACACTGGGAATTTTTTTTCCCATGGCAGAGATCCGCTCACAGATAGGACCCAATTCTTTATGGCAGAGGCCCACCCCAACACAGGAACAGGGGTTTCTGTGCCCCTCACTGAAGCAGCCTATCTCAGGCACTTCACAAGGGAAATTAAACTTCTTTCCACCATCTGCAGCAATCCAGAAAACAAAAGGTCCAGTAGTCCTGAATCCAATGAGATAAGATATGTGACCTTTTACACCACAGAAATAAGAGCTCCTGGCCCAGCAAGCCAAAAGAGAGACTCCTGTCGATTTCAAAAGGCTTTGGATCTCGCCTGAAAATGCAAACCTCACTGTGCATTCAGACACTGCTCCACAATGCACTTCCAAACAAAACTATATTTAGATTCAATGGGAATTCTGTAGATCATACAGGAACTCTTTGAATGAAAACGAAGGTCAATAGGGTTTGGCTTCCTCTTCAGACCCTCCCCCCCATTCTTGCAAACATCCAGATAAGCATTGTTTAGAAAACAATACATTACTTCCAAATGTTATCAAAACCCCAACACAGGTTTTGTGTGTCCTGAAACAGAATCTCAGGGCCTTCTGTTGCATTTTGCCCTATCAGCTAATTCTCAGGATCTCTTCAGATGTCTAGGCAAGACTCTGTATCAAGACTGTCTTTTTTCACCTTTCAAAATCTTTGCTCTACCTGCTCTGACAAAGGAAAAGCAACAAGGATAATAAAGGCCTTTGACAGAAAAAAAAACCAAACACAGAAAGGAAAAACTGTGCAGACAATTACAATACATGCTAATAAAGCTGCACCTGTGTAAGAGGGAAACTCTTGGCATCCTCATGCACTTTCTCCATTCCTTACCAGGTATTAAGTGCCACCGTGCAGCACAAACTGGAGGAAAATGACACAGCCAGCGCTTGCCCGAGGGACATTAAGGACAGGAGTAAGCCCATCAGCCAGGCAGGCACGTTCAAGCACCCAGAGGGCAAAAGCACAGCCCACTCAAAAATGATCCGTCCCACCCAAAGTTTCCTCCAGCGCCACAGACACAAGTGTTTGATTCTCAGCTGCACTTTATGGGCTTCTCGGAAGGAGGAGCCGAACGCCTGCCACCGGCAGCTTCCCTTAGTAAGGATGAAGCCAAATCCCAGTCGCAACACCGAGCCGGCATCCCCGGGGCGGTGTCAGGAGGGCTGGGCGGCCCCGGGTCCTGCGGAGGCACCCGGGGAGCTCCCCCGGCACCCGGGCTCTGGGTGCGTCCCGGACGGCACCTGCACAGCCGCTCCTCGGCTCTTTCTCTCCTGTCCCCACACTCCCTATTTCATTTTTAACTGTTCTGGCAGCCGGTGGCTGTAGCAGCGGGTGAGCGTCCAGCCGCACAGTTTCGCTTTTTGATAAAAGTCCGGGACGGGAAATCCTTGAACTTTTGCAGAACCCTCCCGGGTTGGAAATCACCGGCTTTGCCGTCACGCTCCCCTCCCAAATCCTTTGGGGATGTACCTGTGACCCCGTGCGAGCCGGGGCCAGGCTCCAGCTCCCCACCGTCCCCCCGCGACCCCCCGGCGGCGCTGGGCGCTGCACTTACCGGCGGGGCGTTGGGCGGGCAGCCGCCGGCAGCCAGCCGGGCCGCCTGCCTCCTNTCCGCGGGGAGAGCTCCCGCACCCCGCTCCCCTCCGCCACCTGCGGAGACAGCACAGCTCAGCAACGCGGGACGCGGAGGCAACGCTGCTCCCACCCTCCTCGCGAGGGAAAAAAAAATAAAGTGAGGAAGATTAAAAAAAAAAAAAAAAAGAAGGAAAAAACTAAGGAAAAGCTCAACCGCGGGGAGGAGATTAGTGTTGTAGGAACTTACCCCCGG
>VYZP01021389.1:63993-82074 GCA_013400635.1 Hypocryptadius cinnamomeus
CCGCCAAGTTTGACACCCCCTTCCCGTGAGCCGGCCCTCGACCCCCTCCCGGGCCCCAGCTGCCCCGGACCGCGGCAAGATCCCCTTACCCTGGCTTTCCTCCGCAGGAGGTGGCTGGTGAAGCCGAAGATGATCTCCGAGTCCAAGCACAAGGCTCCTATCTCCAAGAGGCTGGGATTTTTCCTCGTGGCGTTGGAGGNTCCTCCTCCGGGGTGAGAGCAAGGAGGGAAAAGCTGCCAGTGAAAGTCAGTTTAGGAAGGAAGAAAGACACGCACAAAAATAAAGGAAAAAAAAAATAGGGGAAGGTGAAAAAAAAAAAGGAAATCCTGAGGGAGCAGAGTAAAGCACTTTCCGGAAGGGACGCGGTCTTTCACTCCTCCAAAAAGCTTCCCCCTCTTTTCTCCCCACTGCTTTAATTGTATTTGTAGTGGGTGCGGACGGCAGGAGGGAGCGAGCTCCTCCTCATCGAGGGGCCGAGACACAGGTGCCCGATGGCTGCTCCCGGATCGGGCAGCCCTCCCTGCAGGCCGCCTCTCCCCGCGTGTCCCAGCCTGGGGGCCGGGCAGAGCTCGGGGGTCCCCGCTGAGGCGCGGCCCATCCCGTCGGGCGGGCGGGGTGGATGGAAGCGGGGAGGGGGCTCCGGGCAAAGCGCTAATCCCTTCCCGCGTACTTTCCCGCTAAACAAATAATTCCCCCCTCTGACAAAAGCATTATCCCGCTTCATATGACCTGCAGTGAAAGGGAAGTGAATAATCTATTTATCCCGGCTCCGCGCCGCCCGCCCCGCCCGGACACCGGCTGCTGCGGGGGCGGGGGCGGGGGGCAGCCGGGCCCGCTGCTCCCCCCCGCAGCTGCGGCCGGGGCAGGGCTGAGGTCCTGCTCCGCAACCTGGCCCCGAGCGGAGCCCGGCACGTCGGGAGGGAGCTACGGGACGGTGGCGGCTGCTGGGGAGCGGGGAGGGAAGGAGGAATGGAGGGATAGAAATGAAGAAGGGGAAGGGGAATTGATAGAAGGTAGGAGGGGGGGAGGGAGAGAGGAAGAGGAAATAGAGGAAGAGAATAGAAGAGACAAAAGAGAGAAGTCTTAAGTCTCTGTGGCCATAAAAGGACACCGTAGTTTATTCTGAGTTTACTCAGTTGTCTGTTCTGGGCTTCCCAGCTCATGATGATTCTGTGTGTTAGATGAAGAAAGTGGGTTAATGGGCGTCTCTGTAGGATGGAGGTGTACAGATAGGCACTAAAGCAGTGCTGGGAGGAAGAGGAGGGTGGGAGTGGTGAGATGCTTACAGCAAAGGTGCAAGGATTTGCTTGGTTCCTCACTGCATTCCTTCCTGATGTCCAGCTATCAGACCAGAGACATGCCAATGTGTTAGCTGGTCCCTGAACCCATCTGGGAATGGTGTCTGCAGGGACTCAGTCCCTAGGCCACCTTGCCCAGACTCACCCTCTCACCCCCCACCAACTCTGTCTCAGCCTCCTGTCGTGCTGTGCACCACTGTGCGTTCAAAGTCTTCCTCAACCCTCCCCTGCACATAGTGGGATGTTCCCTAGCCACAGAAGATCCCCATGCTTGGAAGGTTTCATATTACCAAGGGAGTAGGAATAAGGGGTGAAGAGGAGTGCAGAAGGAAAAACTATTCAAGCAAAATGGTGGTATGGACATCAACAATCCAGGTAAAAAGTGTCCCCACCGAGGCACTCAGTTCAGGTGATCAGCATGTGGTAGAACAGTGCCCATCACCAGAACCAGAACCATGAAATGTCATTTCCCAGTCACTGGAGCCTTTCCCACCTTGGTTTGGAAACATTCAACAGCAGAGAAAAACTCAGCCAAGTCAGGAAGGCTTGTTGCCTGCTCTGGAGAAGGCCTGAGGCATCTGTCTCCACCCCCATATTTTCAGACCAAACAAATTTAAGCACTCACACCATGCTCAAAGACAGCCCAGGCCTTCCCTGTCCTCATGCCACCTACAGCTCACCATGACTTCCTTCCCCAACACAGTTTATCCCTCTTCTCTGGCTCTTGGCAAAGTTCCTAGGAAGGTCTGGGTCTAAAATATGCCCTGAATGTCAGGCACTGAGGATCGCTGTGCAACCCCAACCTCTCCCCTAATCCTGGAGAGTCTGAGGGTCGCTGTGCAACCCCAACCTCTCCCCTAATCCTGGAGAGTCTCCCTTTAATCACCCCTATTAAAGCAAATATCTCCCCACCTCACTGCCCTCAGGTATCTTGCTGATAAAAAGCTGAAGGGAAAGTTATTACCTTTTAGTCATGGTGTCTAAACTAAAGTAAAACATCAACAGGGTGACTGTACATAATAATATACTAGATAAAGTCCATTTTTCTTGGGCCCTCTGAAAACGATCCCTGAGCATTAAAATGGGTCTCTTAATAAATATCTTATCTCCCTGCCACAGAGCCCTGGCTGCAGATAACCAGACAGCCATTACTGTACCTCTGAAATAACCCCATTTCCATCAGGGCCACTTCAAACAGGCTTCTCTTTAAAGACCCCCGCCTCTTCCCCCAGGGGGGGTGGGAAAAGGCTTGAACCTCCCTGGGTGGGGATTTCATCCAAGTCCCCAAGCACGGTGTGGGGTTACTGCATTGCAATGCATTCCCTTCCACAAATAACCATGGAGCAAGGCATTCTGCCTGCTAGCCACGAGCCTAAATCCATCCACCTTGTGCCCTCTTTGGAGTGAGCAGTGCTGGGCTCCCACAGTTCTGCTCCCCTGGGCCTGCTCTGCAAGCAGAGAGAAAGTTGGGCAGGAGAGGAGGGACATGGCAGGCAGCTCCCACCTCGAGGGAAACAGCCTTCCCAGTGTGTGCATCCCAGGCTGCAAGGTGATGCTCCAGGTTGCACTGGACCCCTTTATTAATACACCATACAGGTGATAGTGGATTTATTAAGTATATTGCTGTGATTTCACATTTAATTTACTAAGAATACAATGGTTTGGGCTAGAGGACCCAAGGGAAATCTAGGCAAGAGTGAGCAAAAATCCATGAAATTCAATGTAGCACACTAATCATGGAGGCATTATAGTATTAATTGCTATAATGATATACTTCTAATCCTATCTTACACTGCACCACATAATTTCATTGGGTAAGAGAGGAAAGGAATTAAATTTAGTTCAATACAGGCAAGCGTGTAACTTAATAGAGTAGTTTGACTCCAGCACACTCTGGGGTTTAGGGCTGATGTCACATAACATGGTCAGCAGCAGGGAAGAAGGATGGCACAAGACTTTTGACACCTTCACTGAAATCTGGAAGCAATATGGAAAAATGTTAGATATCTGCTTTTTGAGAGGCAACCTGGCCATATAAAGGATAATTAGAATTCCTTGCAAAGATGATTTATCATGTCTATCATTGTGCTTGAAAAGGCTAGGTCACCCATGAATGCTGATGAAATTTCAAAGATCTACTCCCCAAGGACTTTCTGCATCTGCTGCCCTCTGAGATGGGGAAATAGCCCAGGGCAAGCTTCTCATTAATACAGCAGGAAAATATAAGCATTTTGTCCAACATAACATTTTTCTTCAGTATTATACCTGACACGATCAGACCTTTAAATAACGTGGTAATAGGGCTCACTTTAAAGTTCATGTACTTGATGTTGTGCCCCCCCTTCCCGTTCTCCCCTCCCTCCCCCGGTTTCAGCTGGGTAGTACCTCTCTCTAACAAGCCAGCGTTTTGACCCGAAACACACTTTCTCCCGTAACAAATATTGTATGAGGTGGGCGGAGGTGGTAAAAGTAGCTTTTGATCTTGTTTGTATAATATGCAAGAGGACATCAAAGCGAGGGAAGAGGAGGAGGGAAAGAAAGGAAAGCAGAGCAGGAATAACCCTAGTCAGTGTAACACCAAATAGCTCATGAATAGCTGAATAAAACATAATTAGGAAAACACGATAAATGAGTGGTTCTTTAAAGAGAGCGATGGCGAAGCGGGCTGGGACGGTGGCCAGGGAGGCGGGCACAGCCCGATTCAAAGCCGGCCCCCAGGCAAACCAAGCGGGGCCCGGAATTTAGAGGGGGCAGCGGGACCCCTCGGGGACCCCCTTCCCCGCCGCCCCGGAGGGGGCTTCCCCCGGGCCCGTTCCTCTCGGGTATCCCGGGGCCCCTGGGGCAGCCGGAGGGCTCCGGGGATGTCCGGACCCGCTCCCTGCGGGTAAAGGGGAGCTGTTTCCCCGCGGGGCGCTGCAGGTTTCGGGGCGTTCCCGGGCGCTCTCCACCGCGGGCTGCCCCTGGGGCGCGGGGGGGCCCTGGGAGCCGCGGGGGCGCCCGTTTGTTTTGGGTTGGTTTGTTTGTTTGCTGTGTGGCCTCCCCTTTATGTTGATCAGGCCGGCTCTGGGTTTAATTGATCTGCGGGGCGGGCAGCCGAGACCATCAAGGGAAACTTCAGCCCTTGCAGACTGCGGAGAAAATAACGATGGTATCGGTGAAACCGGCGTGAACGGCAGACACAGCCCCCCGCCTTCCCCCGCACGTGTTCACACACAGGTGGGGACGCGGCTACCCCGGAGGAGCTGGGGATGCTCGGCTGAAGCTGCAGGGCTGGACTGACTGCCTGGGACACTCCTGGAGCCCGGCGGGAGGGTGTCTGGAGAAGCCCCCGACCCTCTCCCGGTCACCAGTGAGGAGGATACCAGTACCAGCTCCGGGGTGAGTCTGCAATGGCCCAGCAGTGACTCCGCAGGCGGGATGTGTCTGCACCAGAAGGGGCGGGGGGAACACACAGAGAAGAGTGGCTGAATTCACCCCCAGAGGCAGATTTCCTCTCTGTCCCCGAGGTGAGTCGGGCTAGCCAACTCCATCCTGCCTCTGGGTAGCTCTCCTTCCAGCTCTGCGCTTGGGTGCCTCTTACTGGAGCTCTGCCCATCTGCTCATCACTGCTCCACAGTGCTTCCTCACCACACCTGTTGTCCTGCAGGGCCCAGCCCAGCCTACAGAACCCCTTTTCAGCTCCCACCACAGTAAGGGCCTTCCTGCCATGCCAAGACTATGTCCCATCTACACTTAGGGCAATGCAGGCCACAACGTGGATCTCACAAGTTTGGAGCAAAACAGGGGCCTTAGTAAGTCCCAGGTCGTGACCTGCAGCATAGGGAGGGCTGGGTAAAACAGCTTGGTGCAAGGGCTCTCCTGTCCCTGCCTGGGCTTGGCAGCTTAGAGCTGATCTCAAGTCTGCTCTGTCTTGGTCTCTTGCCTCTTCGTGACCCTGCTCTCCAACAGGAGATGGAAAACCCTCCTGTAAACAACTGGTGAAGGTCAGGGGAAGGAAAGCCTGACACCACTTAATGAAAGACAGTTACAGACAATCTTTTGCTCAGTTGTCCGTGTCTGGGAGGCGTGGGGATCTCTGTGTTCAAGCTTTTTAATTTCCATTCTAATTTGCAAGTCATAAAGAGAGACAGTATGCCGTCCATGGTCTCGTGTTTAATTTCTTGTCACCCTAATCATGCCAGTTTAACCCTCACTTGCTTGCCTACGTGTTTGTTATGCTCAGCCCTAGCTACCATCTCCTCTGTGGAACAGCCTGCCCAGGCACATTAGTAGTGTCCTGCTTGCACTGTAGATTTGGGGTTCTAATACTATTCCAATGACTTCTGCCCAGATGGCACAGCCCGTGGGAAGAGTGGAAAACAAAGAAACAAACAAAAAACAAAACGAAAAATCACAAAGCCCACAACTGCCTCCTTTTCAATGTTTGGTTGTGTGGTTTTTAAAGGGGAGGGTAGGAGGGAGAATTACTTTTTCCGTGCTCTGCCTGCCACTTTAGAACCGCCTTTTCCCCCGGTGCGGGACACGCTCAAGGGGAGTCCCCGGCACGGCTGTGCAGTACAGGGGGGTGAGCACAAAGGCTCAAAGGCTGGTCCCCCTTCCGTGCTGCCGGCAGGGACGGGAAGCCCGCGGCATCTCCCGGGGCTGGAGCGAGGCGGCGGGCGGGGTTCAGCACCCTGGAGAGCGGCCCCACTCCGGCCCTGCGCCGGCGGCCGCTCCCCCTGCGGGGGAACTGCGGAGATGCCCGCACCACTCCGCCTCGGTGAGGGACAGATGTCAAAGAGAAAAGAGGTTTTGACAGCAGCTGGGCGCTGTGGCTCAGTGTCCTTGTGGCTTTGGCGGAGGCATCGCGGGGCTGCGAGGGGTTGGTGGTGACGAAGGCTCCCGCAGAAGTGGAGCTCAGAGGGTTGTTCTGCTCTGTCCCGTGACAGGTTTGCGTTACCCAGCCCGCACCAACAGCGAGAGAAGCAGGGAAAATCACCTGTTCCTTAAACAAGGAAGCAGCCCCGCGCTGCCCAGCTCCAGGGTGCCACGGGCTAACTCGGCTTTGCTGCAGGGGCGTGAACTGGCATTGACCAATTGTCCTCCTCTTCACATTAGCAGAGTGACTCTGGATGGCCGGGAGACTCTCCCGTGGGGCTGTGAGAATCCTGGGCAGCAAACGGAAACTAGGGAAAACATGCAGGTGGGAGAGCAAAGAAAAGGGGAACAAACCAGCGCTGACTTCTGGCCTTAATCAAAGAGTTTCCCATCTCCCCAGTAGTGCGCACATAAAGGCATTCCCAGGGACAGTCTGCTTTGTGACAAAAGACTTTAAAAGCGAGCATCCACACAACCATATTTCCATCAAAGGTAAAATAGCATCACAACAAACGTGAGAATATCCAAGGAGCCGCAGCAGAAAGATTCAGCTTTGCTAGCCATGCATAGCCTGGAAGTGAAGCTTCCTCCCCTTCCTTATCCTCTCGTACACAATGAAGATCCCAAGCAACAAAGTCAAAAAGTGTGCTGCAGATAGCTCGGTGTGGCCTCATCTTGTATCTCTTCTCAGGTCACATTAGTGGAGCTTACTTACTGAAGAAATTGCTGTTTTTATTTCCTACACCACATCAAGCCTTGAGTGCATTTCTGTAACAGCCCCAACCAAAGCTGAGCACCTTATTAATCCTTTAACCAAACAGAGAGACTCAATTTCCCAAATAAAATTTTTAAATATATTTATTTGAAAAAAGAAAATTGTGTCTCTGCCGAAAGGAAGCTGGTTTGACAGTGAGAGGTGCAGAACACGGCAGGTGATTATATTTCATCAACTGAGTGGCTCCTCAGAGCAGATACTACTCGCTGCGACAGGCGGGAACTTTTTGACTGAAAGACAGTGGTAATCCTGAGAACTACACCGGAGGCGCTGGATTCTCAAACCCAGGCAAAGACACATACCAGCGAGTATCCATCCATCCATCCATCCATCCATCCATCCATCCATCCATCCATCCATCCATCCATCCATCCATCCATCCATCCATCCATCCATCCATCCATCCATCCATCCATCCATCCCCCCGCGGTGCTCCCGGGTGCTCCCGGCAGGTGGCGCTGCCCCGCCAGGAACCGGCCGGGACGCGCCGAGCGGGGCGCGGGCGCTCGGGGGCTCCGGGACGCGGCACGAGGGACACCGGGAATGCCGGCATGGCACTGCGGGAACGCAGCCGTGAGCTCTGCGCGTTAGAAAAGGTCCTCACAAAAAGCACACTTCGCAGAATCACAGAACGGTTTGGGTTGGAAGCGGCCACTGGAGGCCATCTGGTCCAACCTCCCTGATCAGGCAGGATTCCTTGGAGCAAGTTACTCCAGATTGTGTCCAGACAGCTTTTGAATATTTCCAGTGAGGGGGATTCCACAACCTTTCTCAGAAGCCTGTTCCAGTGCTCAGTCACTTGCACAGTAAGGAAGTTATTCCTCAAGTTCAGGTGGCAGTTCCTGCACTCCAGCTTCTGTCCACTGCACCTCATCCTATGGCTCAGCAGTACTAAGAAGAACCTGGCTACATCCCCTTGATACCCTCCCGTCAGATATTTACATACACTGGTGAGGTCCCCTCTCAGTCATTCCTTCCTGAAGCTAAACAAGCCCAGATCCCTCAGGCTTTCCTCATAAGAGAGATGCTCCAGTCCTTTAAACATTGTCATTGCCCTCCACTGGATTCACTCCAGGAGCTCCATGGCTCCCCCATGAGGAACCCAGAGCTGGACACAGCAGCACATTCTGTGCCACTGATCACAGTCCTCTGAGACCTGCCATTCAGCCAGTTCTCAATCCACAATGACACAATAAATAAACAGCAGTTCATCAATAGTTCTTTCCCTCCCCACCTCATCCCACCCCATCCTGCGTGAAGGTGCTTTACAAAGGAAGTTTTAAAATCAAGTGGCTAGATTCATTAATCAATTAATTGATTGATCTTTTTCAGAAAAACCTTCTTTTTCTAGTTATTCATCTTTGGCACTGAATTTTTGGCTTTATATTGTCTTTTCTCTGTCCTAGGATAGAAAGGGTGAAGACCTGAATCACTGCCTGGGTGCTGACAGCCTGAGGAAGAAAAGGAGAATTGATGCAGTTTTCTGTGAAACAAGGCAGAAAGGGGGTGTGAGAGAATCAGTCTTGCACATGGAAAACATTGCTTGAGAGCCTATGACACAAAAAGTGATGACAGGTTCTTGCAAAATATGACAGTTCAAACTACAAATGGGTCCCTAAACTGGAAAAGCACTCCCTCTGTACCCATTCTGACCCAGACATTTTCAGGCTAGAAATACTCTACTGGCACATGAGGCTCCTACGGCCTTACCAATGTATCTCTGGGCCACTGAGCCAGGAGTCAACATACAGGGGGGAAACGAAGAGCAGGACCAGCTACAGCCACTGGCAAAGCAAGCAGTTGTCTAGAGCAGCAGGCAACCAGACATGGCCAAATGACCACGAGCTCCAGTGCCTCTATTCCCTTTGCCAAAGCTCTACAAAACCAGGCCAGAAGGCAAGGACCCTGCTGTGGAACAAGGGAAGATCTTTTTGGCTCTCATACAGGCACATTTCCACCACAACTGTAGGGACACCAAGCCAGAATGGCCTCCCCAGTATTTTTCTTTCCTATTGCAGAAGACACCTGGCCAATGCCCTTATTTACAGGGCAATGTGTCAAACTTTGATTCTTTCTCCTGCATAGCTGAGAAGCTTTCAGCCAGCTCTGCTAAACACATCGAGACAAAACAGTCCATCACATAACAGATGCAAATTGATCATTCAAACAAAGGAAAAGTTTGTTTCCAGTGGGGAAGGACAGAATTCAGACACATCTCCAAAAGACTAAAACAATAACTGGGAGAGGCAATCTCCCTGGTTCACTGATTCTGCTAACTAAACCATAACTGGGTCTAACCTGGAAAATCTAGCAAGAGATTTGAGCAACAAAGATTGCCTTCTCCTCTGGTGATCCTTCTGGCAGGTAGGAGTGGAGGAAGAGGTTAGAGTGGAATGGGATTTGGGGAATACAGTCACAGGAGGAAGAGGCATGAAGATGAAAGAAGACAAGAGGGAAAAGAGAAAGAAACAGAAAGCAAGCAAAGATGAAGAGCATAAGTTAGCATTCCCACACAGAGGAAGATGCCTCACTGGGAGAGAGAGATAAATCTTTGTTGGAAAAGACCCCAAAATAAATGAATACCTAAGACACTTTCTTTTCTACCCCTTTGCTAACAGATTCATCCTGAATCCCATGCCAGCACATCCATCCCCTTCTTGTCTTCCTTTCACCTTTCTTATCAAGCACAAGCTGAGTACAGCACAATAAACACATTGCCTGGCTGCTTTCCTAGGCCAGCACCTCCCCACACCAATCCTGCAGCAAGATACCCATCCACCCATTGGCAGGTCACCATTTATCTGCTCCACAAACAGCAAGAGCTTTCAGCTGCTCTGGCAACACGGCAGCTCTCCTGGCCCCACAACAACCTATTATTTTCAGCTCCTTAATAGATCTTGCTCAATTTCCAGTACACAGCCAGGAACAACCCCAGTTTACACAAGGTTGCACATGCTCTCCCAGACCCCCCATTCAGGAGTCACTCACACCTATCAGGATGGTGACAACAGTAAAGTCTTTGGTTATACTGCTTATTTACCTTGGCAAAGATTATGATAGTTTCCATTTTATCAACATCAGTGACCCAAAAGTCATGATTGAAAGCACTCCAATGAAAGATCTCAGGCATCCAGATTAGAGCCTAGAGCATTGGGACTTCAATGGTTTCATCTTCTCTCCAGCTTGAACAAATAGGGTGACACAGCACATGCCACCACCAAATGGCCTTTTGCTACTTCCTTTTTCAACTAACAACCCACACATAAGAAGGAGAGGCACAGGAGTGGATGGTTTGCCATTACAATTAGGTCAGCTCATACTCTGGGTTTTTTTTCCTTAACTGCCTCAGTTATATGACTGCTGGTACAGCTGAATGTGGCAAAGCAGCTACAGGGACACAGGGCTCACAGGTGTCTCCTCTTATCTCTGAGTGAACTTCTGTCCCAGGACAGAGCAGTTGCTACCAGCAGCAAAGGCTATCTCTTGCACGATGCTCAGCCACGCTGAAAAGTCAGCTCTTAAAGGAAGATGGGCAGCAACTTATTGTTATTACCATTATATTCAGAAAGTTTCTCAAGAGACATTATATAAAAAGCTGACTATCATCTTTTTGCTCTTTGTGGAACTTGTGGTACATGGAAGACCATTGATAGGTGCTCTCAGCAGAAAGCCACCTGAAGCCAGGTTAGTTCTCTCTGTCAAAAAAAAAAAAAATACACTTTTATGCAAACACATTCTGGGTTTGTTTCTATTGATCAGTAAATAATAAGTAATAATGATAAATAACTTCATGGAGCCATGTCCACAGGCTGTGTGATAGAAACACTTTTCTCTGATCACTATAGCATCACTAAATAGCATCTAAAGTCACAGGTGTATTGTTCAGACTGACTCCAGCCCAGATGTGATGAGTATTGGACAGCCCATGAATACTGGAAATGCCTGTGTTCCTGGATGCTGACATCAGCTCCTGGAGGCTGAAAGATGCAGTATCTTCCATGTTGACTTTCTAGACCACTTAAAATTAAGTCTAAATATTAATTTTGGAGCCTAGTTTAGTCTTTGGGTCTGGAAAGGCATGACTTTGCAGGAGGCTGGCCTCTCCTGGAATATTAGGTCCTTAATACACAGTCTGCACAAACATTAAAATCCAGTGCTTGTCTGCAAAGTAGTGTGGTCACTCTGTTTTTTTCTTTAAACCCTCATTACCAAATGGAATGCATAAGAAGAGCCAGGAAAAATATGTTTGTATTTACTAGGGAAAGAAAAATAGAGAGGGAAGACATGAACAACATTATTATATGTGATGAATCTCCTGTTTATTTTAGAGAGTCTGGAAATCGCCTCATTTTTTCAATTGGACCACATGTCCTTGTTAAGGATGTGTTCCACGCTAAACCATAAATATTCCAAGGGCATCCTCTTAGCAGTGTTATGAAAGAGAAGGAACTAGATTATCTCAATGGAAAGCATTCACATTGCCTCCTGACATGCATTTGATGTAAGCAGATCTTCTACACTCCCTCCACAGCAAAGGAGATTCTGTCCAGGAGCCTTCCTACAAGCCCTCTGTCCTCCCTTTGGAGATGTCTGGGAAGATAAGCCTCTCACACATGCCATCTAAAATTGGTGTCATGTGACTATCCTCTTCTGGCCTTACAAGCTTTGAGTCTATGAAAACAATAAAACACTATTCTTTAATTTGACATGAGCACAAAACAGCCTTTTACAATTGTGCATCTGAATCTGGTTAGGGGGAGCCTGGGATGCCACCACTTTGACCTTTAGTACTTGGCACTCTGCTGCTCAGGTACAAAGCCAAAAGTGGTCCCAAAGAAACCTGTGTGTGAATGTGGCACAGTAGAGTATGGCCTGGTGAGGCAAGTTTACATACAGGCTGAAGTGAGGGGGGAAGGATCAAACTGAAATAAAAATCCTGTCTGACCTCCTCTTAATTCTAAATCACCTTTTAGATCTTATCCATCTATTGGGGAGATTAAAGGGAACATGATTCACATAAGTCATCATACTCCTCAAGAAGCAGATCTTCAGGGAAGAAAAATCCAGAAGGTAGCTCTAAACATTGGAAAGAGAAAGGCTATGGTGCACAGAGCCACTTATTCCTGCTACAAATCCACCTTTGCCTGGAGCCAGGTACTCATGAATTCTGTCCCCAGGCAACAGAGTAATGAAGGGAACCCCTTTTCATATCTCTTGCTGCCAGAATTTACACTGCCCTTCTCAATAGCTCACCAAAAGTAATTTTTCCATGTGTCAACTGAGCTTCACAAGCCTTCTGACCTGGTAATAGATCAGCAAAACACAGACTGGGCAAGACAAAATTTGGGATTGGGAATCCCTGGTTTTACCTGAAAGGACAAATCCACAGATCACTGTAGCAGTTTTAGCATCTTCTGGCTGTTTATTCTGTTCTATCAGTGTACACAAATAACTGGTGTTTTTCTGGGTTTAAGCCCATGTGAAAGAGAAAAGATTTGGCTTTCTGTTTGGATGTCATAATATTAATAGAGAACATCTTTAGAGGCTTCTTACAATGCAATATTGCCGATTCCAAGTGTTAGGAAAATGAAGGAAAAAAAAGAGGACATAATGAATCATTCATCCCCACCCTTCAACAAAAATCACGAGAGTAAAAATGGCTTTAATTCCATTTGTTTACCAGTTTCTGAGCATTTCTGTGTCGTCAGATTACTATTTCAGACTCTTCTGCCACAATGGGAGCAAGGAACTGTCTTAAATAAAGATTCTCATTGTCTTTAAATCACACAAATCTTGAAGCTGCAGCCTTTGGGGAAAAACATCTAACAAAATAAGCTAAGAAGGTGGTTGGGATGAAAATATCAGAGCAATTAATGAACCATCAACACTGAACAGGTTCATAAGGTTGGCTGTGCTGTAAAACCCAGAAAAGATGACATTTTCTAGAAGAGATTTAAAATACCTGAAGTGAAAAAAGGGCCAATATACATTTTGGGTATTAACCCAGATTAACTATGGACAATGTTCCTAGGGAAAGAAAAAAAAAATCAGACAAAACCCACTCCCAAAAAAACAGTTGGGGCTTTGTTATTATGCCAGCTCTCCCACTCCAGATATCTTGTGGAGTCAGGAAAAAAGCTACTGGCAGGAATAGCTGTGTGTAAGGCTCTCGAAATGTGGTAACTAAACATTATTATAAATTTATTTCATCTTGACACCAAAGCCAGCTCTACAGCTGTTTTATGATACTGTGAAGGTTAAACTACTACGGAACAAGTACTCCTGCATGTGGCTACTATAAAAGTGTCACTGAGTTATTTCTAATTTTAGTGCCCGTTGTTCTAAAAATTGCTTCCTGCTGCACTCCAAGAAGCAAGAAAAAAGGTGATTCACATAGACCTAGGCAGCTGAGGAACTAGATGGACATAACTGATGGAGCAGAGCAGCTACAGGGCTCGTATTGGACTAAGGCTGAGGAGGGACTCTCAGGGGGTTTGAGTTGCCATGGTCCCCAGCGTGTAAATCTCATAACTGATTTAGTGATGCTGCCCCACTTTCTGACAAACTAAGAGAAACAGGTACATTTAGGGCAGAATGGGACTCCCTTAGTTCAGCCACCCAGCTTAAGATGATGAGTTGAATCACACCTGAGAATAGCTATTTGTCTGCACCAACCATATAATTCGTTTGGGCAACTAGAAATTTTATTTACTTTTTTTTTTCCCAGGTATTATTCAAGTGTCTAATGATAGGTAAATTGGCAGAACACTACTCCAGCTACAAATACAGCTACACCTCCACCTCACGGGACTCAAGTATGTCACCAAAAAAGGAGGGGAAGAAAACAAGCTCAAACAGTAGATATTCTACCTTGCCAATATGCTTGGCAGAAATTAGTGCTCTCAAAAGCCATTTTCTTTACTGGTATTCCCAAATACCATTAAAAAAAAAAAAACAAAACCAACCAAAAACCATTGTCTGGGAGCTGGATCTAAGACATAAAATAGATGACACGAAGCCATGTAAGCTAAAGGGAGATGTAAATCACTGGTCTCTGTCAGTGAGATGATCACCAGCCCTCACAACATCACAGAATTGTTTAGGATGCAAAAGACTTTGAGGCCATTAAGTCCAACTGTTAACCCAGCACCACCTCTCTCACCCTGGACTCCTATAAACACTGTAGCAACTGAAAAATTTTATTCTCAGATATTGCTGGATACCATGAATAGTCCTTAAATGGGCATCATGGGAATTCTAAATCACAGGTTGTCAGTTTTTTAGTTAAAGAAAAGAACCAAAACCAAACCAGTTAGCAAAGAATTCATGCCTTCATTGTTACCAAGCACAGACTTTGTCACCCCATTTATCTTACGGGGATGCTATTACTGTTGATATGGGCAATTAACTGTATTTGGAAAATATATTTTTCAAAAATTATCTACATTTTCCATCATCAGTTTTGAGCAGAAAATTACTTACAGGGAGAAATTATTTCAAGACCTGTACCTGAGATGGGGTAAGCTGTTACAGCTAAACAGAAGATCATAGACCAATTTATACAGGCTGAAAGAACAGTCATTAATTCATGCCTAGAGGATTGGAAGCTTCCAGCAGTGAGTGAGCCTTTTGTGTCCCTCAGATCAATAAAGCAAATGTTGAGATCAGGCCTAAGAATTTTTGATACTTAAAAGTAGATGTGTGGTCCCTCAGCATGAAAATTACTGTGTGAACACTGCAAGTACAATCCCAGAAGTTAAGCATAAACCCCCCCCATAACATGAATGCTTACTACTGCTATCTATATATAGTTTATTTGGTATTAGTTTTTCATAAAACAACTTTTACTGTTATTTTTAAAGAGTTCTAGAAATGCAACTGCCTTGTTCAGAGATGCAGTTCTTTTTGTTCAAGAATGTAAGTATGATGCATAAGTATGGTGCCTAGGATGCCCTGATTACTGCATTACTCAACAGCTAGCAGCACCAGTATCTAGATTGCTTCTGTGCAGAAGGGCATTATTCAGTAGATTACCAAGAAAGGTGTGTTCCGGGTTGCTCTTTCTTAATTCAAATGTGCATTTGATTTGAATGTGTACTTTACTCGGTGTTGCTACCTGAATCTCTGACCAATCAGCATCCCACCCAATGTATTCCTGTGTGCACTGAAACTCCTGGATGCTGCCAAAGCATTAAGCAGCCTACAGAAAAGGGTGGGGAGGGAGGAATGTGCTTCTACTTCCTCTTCTTGGGTAGAGCAGACAGTAAGAAAGACCTCCGTAGTCCAGACGTTAGTCCAAAACCAGAAGATTTAATCCACCTATCCTTCCAGTCTGGTCATAATACCTTTGCTAGTCATTTTAAAAGGGAATAAAAAAATTAAATGTTATTATCCAAAGGCCAAGATTTCAATGATAAGCAACTGAAATATTGTCTGGGACTTTAATAGTAAGAGCTAAGAGCATGCTCTGCAACTGCGGGGCAACATTTTACTAAGTTTGGCAGAAAACTCTCCTCCCTTCATCCCCTCAGGCTTCTGCTTAGCTTAGACAATATCACAAGGAAGGGCTGTTTGCCCAGAGGTTTTCATTGCGAATTTGTTGGGGATTTTTGTTTGTTTGTTTGTTCATCCACATGGCTTACTGCCAGCTTATGAAAACTACAAGCCTGTCATCAGGAGTTCACCCAGTCTGAGAGAGGAAAAACAATGGTTAGAAGTCAACCTGATACCATACCTTTAAAATGTCACAGAATAAAACACACATGGAGGAGACATTTCAGTAATGTTGTGACACTCCCCAGTTTCAGCAATGGACTACAGTGAAACATCAGTTTGTGTAAGCAATCAGGAAAGGTTTGTCTTGACATGGACAACCCAGTACAAGACATTAAGATCTTGTCTTTGTGCAAGCACAACCTCCCCCACAAGTTTGCATGATTAACAATATCCTTAAAAAAACAAAACTCTTTCCTTAATAAAACAGGTTTCTTCCAAACTTTTCCAGGGCACATTGCACTCAGACACAGGAAGAAAAAAACTTGAATCGTGTTGAGCTGTGCTAAGAAGAGCAAAGAGGATTCCCTCAAATCAGGAAATTCTACTTTGTACAGCTAGTACTCCTGCAGAAGCCAGTGGACAACTTGGATAGAGCCAGCTGAGAGGATCAGACTTATCAACTGCAGATAGGCAGGAGAGAAAAAGCACTGGGTCAAATCCCAGCTAGGGTAAATCAGTGTAACTCCACGGAAGTTAAGAGGGCTGTGTCGATTCAAGCCAGCTGTGGATCTAACTCACAGTGTGTTTTGCAAGTCCATTTTCAACTCTTCAGGGCTCTGCTCTGTTTAAACATCCACAACACCCACTGAAATTAATGAGAACTGTGTGTGCAGAACCCTAGTATTACTTTTTAACTATTTGAGAGGTGCTCAGACACTGTGATAATGAGCACCATGTATTAGAACCCAGACAGAATGGTATTGAATCATCAGACCCTTAAGTGGGACAGGTCATTAATCTTTTCCTTGGGAGAGCATTTCAATTTTTGCCTTGGCAAATGAGGATTCATCATTAATAGATGTGGGGGTTCTATGTTTGCCAAGTCCCAGACAAAGTGTGTTTTTCCATTTGCCTTGGGCTTGTGTAAGCTTGCCTAAGGAGGCCAGCCTTGCAGTTTGAGAAACACTGCTAGCAGCCACCATACCCTCATTCCCAGCTAAATTAAACCCTATTATGCTGTAATTAACCTTGCCTAACTTGTTCTGAGTTACAGCAGCAGGTAAAAATCACGCTTTTACTAGGCTGTACCCAAGAAGCATTTTTACGTATCAGACTTGCCTACTCTTCAAGTATTTCCAGCTACTCTTGGAAGCTCTTCTCCTGAAGATCACAGGTCAACTGCAGACATCAGAGCTCTTCTTACTTCAGTGAGGGCAGAATCCCCTGCAAATTTACTCATGCACCTCATGCTCATGCCAGATGGCACGTTTTTGGAGGACACGGGAATTCCACAGAAGCGGTGGCAAGAATACGTGTACACAAACTGTTACGTTTAAAGGTTTAAAACATACACATAGGCAGGCCACTAAGTTTTCTTGGTGAAATTTCAAGCAGTAAAATTCCATTTTTTGAATTAGTCTATTGCCCTTTTTATTTAAATGCAAGTTAAGAAAAATAAAAAGAAACCTATTACATTTCTAGTTTCAATTTGATACTTGGGATATGGGTGAGAAGAATGAGCACAAGGTAAGAAGAACCTCTCATTTACAAAGCTACACTTCTAAGAAAAATTGTTGGAAGAATTGCAGTTTTCAGACTTGTTTCCCCTCCTCTCTTAAAAAATCAAAATTCTTCAGCTGTATATTGAAAGATCCAGGATTTTCTCTAAGGTTGAATTGATTAAGTCCATAGACTTTCAAGCCAGGCCATCATTGCCACAGTTCTAAAAGCAACCAAGTTAGGACAGAAAGTGTCCTAACTGCCTGCAGTAAGTGTACATACGGAAAATAGAGTATAGAACAGCACAAGAGAAAGGCTACACTGCAAAAGTAAAAGGGCACTCAAAGACAAAGAAGTGCTATCACTGAATACATCTTGCATACTATTACCAGTGAAAAGGTGGGAAGCCTCTGGAGAATGCAGCCTAGAGAGTCAATCTGAATTTTTTTTTTTAAATCTGTGCATCTGAGTGTATGGTGCAGATAAAGGAGAGAACAGATGGTTATGCAGTAAGTGTACCAGCCTGCCTCTAGCACAGCCAGATGACAGCAGCTGCAGCAGCAGTATTTATCCTACCTGCTCCTTTTAAGTTATTAAACTCCTCAGTTCCCACAGGACACGCAATAACCTTTTTTTTTTTNCTCCCCCGCTCCGGCTCGCTCCGCCGCGGGCGCTGCAGGTCTCCGCCGCTGCCGGCCGATGCCCGGGCCTCGCTGGTCAAGTGGTCCTAAACATTTCACAATTATGCTAGAGAACTGTTGAACTGTTAAGAACCACTGCACCAAGGAGGCTGAGGGTCCGCGGGGAGCGCAGCGGGGCGGGGGCGCGCTCCCCGCCCGCTCCTGCCCCGGGCTTGGCTCTTCCTTTCGCCGCGGCGGACCTGGGGACGAGACAGAACACACGGGACTGGCGGGGGGGGGGGGGCGGCGCCGCCGG
>VYZP01021389.1:82088-104412 GCA_013400635.1 Hypocryptadius cinnamomeus
GACAGCGCCCGGCCCGGCCCGGTCCCGGTCCCGCACGCCCGCCCCGCACTCCTCGCTCAGCGCCGCCACTTACTGATGGCCACCGTCCCGCGAGCATCCCCGGCCTTGCGCTGGGGCTGGGAGAGCTTGACGGCAACACGCTCTCTTTACAAAGTGGAAAGAAAAAAAAACAACAAAAAACCAAAAACAACAACAACAAAAAAAAACCCAAAGCAAGCAACCAACCAAAAACAAACAAAACTAAAAACAAAACAAAAAAAAAGTTTAAAAAGAACAAACGAAACAAAACCAGCCGTTCTCCTGAGGGGCCGCAGCTCGGCGGCAGCCCGGGCCGGGCGCCCGCGGCCGCTCCCCGCTACCCCTGTGCCGCGGCCGCCCCTCTGCCGCGCCTGGCCGTGCGGGGCCCTTTTATACCCGCGCGGTACCTCGCGGTGATGAGCCGTCCCCTGCGCGGCAGCCAGGAATGCTGCCCTCGCCCCTCACACGACCAGTTTTTCCAGGCTGCCTTCGCACTGACGGGGCGGTTTTGTTTCCAGCCATCATCTGGGNTGTCTTTGCTCATTCCGCCATCCCCGGAGCGGGACCCGCGGCCGGCGGCGGGTGCTGGGTCCGGCCCTCCCTCGCCTCGCCGCCCGTCCCAGGGGCTGCGGGGCCGGGCCGGGCCGGGCCGGGCCTGGCCGATCCCCNGCAACCAACCAAAAACAAACAAAACTAAAAACAAAACAAAAAAAAAGTTTAAAAAGAACAAACGAAACAAAACCAGCCGTTCTCCTGAGGGGCCGCAGCTCGGCGGCAGCCCGGGCCGGGCGCCCGCGGCCGCTCCCCGCTACCCCTGTGCCGCGGCCGCCCCTCTGCCGCGCCTGGCCGTGCGGGGCCCTTTTATACCCGCGCGGTACCTCGCGGTGATGAGCCGTCCCCTGCGCGGCAGCCAGGAATGCTGCCCTCGCCCCTCACACGACCAGTTTTTCCAGGCTGCCTTCGCACTGACGGGGCGGTTTTGTTTCCAGCCATCATCTGGGGCGGCCGAACGTCAGCAGGTAGAGAAGGACAAACCTGTTCCGAGGCGGCGCGTTTCCTCCCTCCCTCTCTCCTCCCGCCGCCCTCCTGCCCTCCGCCCTGCCACCGGGGGAAACTGCTCGACAGGTTTCGCCGAAGCTGGAGGTGGCTCCGGGGGTGAGTAAGAGACTCCACCCTGCGCCCTCCCGACAGCGCTGCCGCTGACGGGCCGCCTGCCCTCGCACCCTTGCCGGCCCCCCTCGCCTGGCTGGCAGCCCTGAAAAACAAAACAACAAAACAAAACAAAAAAGCCTTAAACCGGCGCGTCACGTTCTCCGGGGGATTTCACCGCCGCAGTGTGAACGCCCGGCCTGGTCCGGGATCCGTGCTTGTGGCGTCGCGCCTGGCGAGCATGGCGGCTTCCCGCCCGGCCGGCTCCCCGCAGGCCTGAGGTCTGCTCTCCTGCCTGCCCCCCGCGGCGTTCTGAGCCGGGTTTCTCCTCTTTCCCCGCCGGCCAATATTCTCTGAGATGGGAAGGAAATCTATAAAAGCCCTCTGACATCCCTGGGTGAGCTGGCAGCATTGCCGTGTGCTGCCCAGCCCTCCTGAAGGGTAGCACAGGTGCCTGTTTCTAATCTGGAATGTTCGTCGTCAGATTGACTGTCTTGAGTGTAGTTTCAGGAAGTTTTTTGTAAATGTCACGAGAAACCACCTGCTCTGTGTGAGTGACTGGGTTTGCCCTGTGTTCCCCCAGTATCCCCACAGCACTGCTGCTGTTTCTTCAGGTGCCTTGGGGAGTCACCATTTGGGAACACCAGACCTTTCTGGAGGTCGCTTTCTGCTCCTGAGTGTTCCCAACCTTGGTTTCAGAAAGAATGGACTAAGAAGACAGAACTGAAAAACATGGAAAAGGTTCTGATGTTCAGATGTGTTGGACAGCCAACAGAGAGGGAGGACACCCTGAACTTTGACAGACTAGCAATGAAATCCAATTCACAATGGTTTCCGAGCCGTGTTGTTGGGGTGAGCTGTAAGGCCCTCACGCCCTGTAACCTTAGGGTGGGGTTTATGGTAACCCCACAGCTGGCTTCCCCATGGTGGCAGTGGGGATGCTGGTTACTGGTGGTGCCAGGCTGCCTGCACTGCCTGACCACATGCAGCTCTCTCCAGCCTGCCCAGGAGACACCATTTCAAAAAGATGTGGATGGTAAACCTTGCTCTGCCAGTGACTCAGCCTCCGGCCTCAGCCAAGTCACTTTACCACACCTTGAGAGGGAGATAATGCTTACCTACCTCATCTTACGAGGCTTCACTAATGTTTATATAGTGCTTTGAATGTTTAAAGAACTGAGTGCTGTTTATGCATTTTGGTCTTCCAGATCCTATGATCTTTGGTCCTTTAAAAATACATAGGAGACTCGTGCGGTCCCAGAGGAAATGCCCTTACAGGAGGCATCCCAGAGCAGCAGAGCAGGGAGAAGGCCTTGTGGCTGTGCACAGCTTGTGTGAACGTGGTGCTGCACCAGAAGCTGGAGTGCTGGAACCAGAACAGGTTGCTCTAGGAGCCTATGCAAACCTCATGCTGAGGAAGCTCCCTGCATCTAGGCTGGAGGCGTTTCAGTCTGCTTTGGTAAAGCCAGCTCTTCTGCTCTGCCCTCTCATACTCCAACCCGGAGCTTAATTTTGTGCCTTCTTCCAGATAGTCCAAGCCATAGGGGGTTTCTGGACCTTCTCTTTCTCTCAAAAGGATATTTGCTTGCCTTGGATAGAGGAGAGTGCACTATTTGTGAGTTCACGCAAAGAACACCTCTGTCCTTGGCATCCATGGAAATCTGTGGAAGCAAGACTGCTATTTACACCCTGTAAGAAGAGGCATTTGTGCTGTGACACAGTGTTCTAGGTCGTCCACTCCTGCCGGTGATGTGTACAGCATGTGCAGCGTGACTGCATGGGCTGTATTTTATATATAATACTTCATGGGCTACACTGGCAACTCTCACCTCCCTCTGACAAACACAAACTCACACCCACACCCACAGCTCCACAATACCACCCAACTAAATAATAACCTGACTGTCCATACTGACTTGGTTCAAGAGTCTTTTCCAGCCAAACCAGTCAGAACCTGCTCCTGCACTGTGGGATATATAATCCCCAGAGATCTCATTGCTGTTCTGGTCCTGGGTCAGACACACATGGCAGATGGGCCCTAAAGGACTCTGAGCAATGAGGGGGGATGTGTCTGAGGCAGCCAGGGTTCTCTGAGGTACCAGAACCTGTGTGGTTTTTAGGCAGGATGAACCATTTCCTGCTTTCGACTTCTTTTAATAAGTGTCAGTGGTTTACAGTGAATGGGTAAACATACCTTTCATTTAATTATATAAGCGTTTAGTAGGTTCTGTTTCTCACCCATATACCCTCAATTATGGAAGTGAGAAAGTTAACATCCTGCTTCCTCTCTTCACTAGGCAGAGTCTCAGAGAGCAGGCTGAAGGCTTTGAAAGGTAGCAGAATAGAGGTGCCCAAAAGTGGAAATGACAGGCAGCACTAGCCAAGGGATGAGCAACATGTTGTTCTTTCTCTGTGAAAGTATGAAAGGTGATTGAAGCATTAAAATAATAGAATCAGTTCTGAAATTAGATAAGGGGGAAATGAGCAGTATTAGAAGGAATAGTAATTAGTCCACTGTTTCTATTGATGGTTAAACTAAGTATTCATATCAGTGGGAACTGAATGAAAAGGACTGTGGTACCCCCCAGCATGGCCTCCCACACTGGATGCTGAGAGCTCTCTGACTGCACCAACACTCCTGAAACCTGGAGGAGCAGCACACTGTGATGTGGAACGTGATGGCTTGAGCCCCTTGGAGAGCAGGCAGAGTTTTCTTGGATGAGGAAAGCAAATACCAGTCACCTTATAGTGTCAAAGAAAGAGGGCAGCACAAAAGGAGACATAACGCCAGGGGTGATTGCAGGAGACAGAGCTGGTCTGGGAGGAAGTGAAGATGAAGGGTGAGCTTGTGGGAGGACATAAAAGGCTGAGCTGTTTGCATGGCAGAATATGGAAGATCATAAATGCATGGTAATGAGAGGAGGGTTATATTTCAGGGAGGTTCTGCTTGGAAAAAATGAAGGTATGAAAAATGACTGGAAGGTGCTATCATTATTACCAGTCAATATCCCCATGCTTCGTTGGCAAAAGCTCCCAATACTTTCCTGCTAGTTCCTTATTCCACGGGTAACCTTATGGAAGGGCATAGGACAACCCAAAGTACTATTCCTTGTATCACATGTTTGATCTGACAATTCTGGACTTAAGTCCAGCACTAAAACTAAGCATGGACATGGAGCTTACCATGTCTCTGCTTATTGTTTCTACATTCCTCGTTATTTCCCCACCATTTTCCTACTCTTACTCATTAATGCTCACCTAAAATTAGGCTGGAAGTTTCTTAAAGAAAGACCCAGAATCTGACGTGTCCTGGAAAGTACTTTTAATATTTTTGGGTATGGTAAACAGACGAAAAAAAAAATTCTGCAAGTGGATTTTCTTCCACCCTGGGAAATCAACATTCCATATGTTTGTAGCAAACAGTGATGGAGCAACTTCATGTTTACTGTAGTTGGTTTAAACTCATTTGTCAATACAGCAGCCCACTATGTGTCACATGTGAGCATAATAATAGCTTGATACTAACTTGATTTGCAGTAATAAACACCCTGAGAGATGGCCTAATGCTTCCTCATGTAGATAGGAAGCCTTTTGAGATTACTGCCTAAATAACATCAAGTGATTTATAGATAAATGGATGAGGTGGGATATTTTTCCAAACAAGAACTTTTAGAAAGATTGTGGGTTTGCCATTCAGTGGGTAAATTAATAAAGAAGTGCTAGAAATTAAAATATGGCTAGCAGGTTCTTACAAGGCCAAGAATTCACATTTTATTGGAAATGCCACTATTGTGTGCACAAAATTTTGATTAAATCCAAAGTTACCAATTTAGCAGGAAAGAGATTTGTATCTCAAATGCTTTATCTAAGCATGCATTTCAATGTCCCTGAGCACTACAGAGTTTACATACCAATTTAATGTGTAATACTGCTTTTCACTATTTTCATTGTTCTGACTTAACATATCGTTCATTCCAGAAGCTAAACCATATAAATTACATTATGCAAATAAATGTAGTTTTGCCCTTTTTGGGAGAATTTTTCAAGTCAAGTGGCACAATAGCAAGCAGCAAATTACAAATTTTCTGGTTTCTATTTCAAATTTTCAGTTTCATTGTTAAACACGTCAGTTCTTCTAATAACAAGTCTAGAATAAGGGGACCTCAAGGCTTTGCACACTTCCAGGCTGGTTCTGTGGGTACAATTTCCTGTGCTTCATCAGCTGCAAAAAGAAAAATGTGTGAAGAGCAATGGTTGTGCTGCAGAGATGGTGTATGAGTTGTCAAGCAGACGTGTCCTGGGAGGTCCATCCATCCCTGCACTGAGACTCTGATAGGAAGGAGAAGCTTCAACTCTGGCCCTAAAAAACATCAGGAAAAGCACATTGCAAACAACAAGGAGGTACTTCTGCAGCTGTAAAGTATAATCTTCTGATGTGGATTATACTTTGCCGTGACTTCACACTGTCAGTTCAGGAGTCCCAGCAGTGTGTTGAGATGACAGCTGGAGATCACATGATCACAGAATAGTCAGGGTTGGAAGGGACATCTGGAGATCATCCAGTCCAACCCCCTGCCAAGGCAGGGTCACCTGGAGCAGGTGGCAGAGGAACATGTCCAGGTGGGTTTTGAATGTCTCCAGAGAGGGAGACCTCTCTGGGCAGCTGTTCCAGTGCTCTGCCACCTTCAACATAAAGAAGTTCTTCCCCATGTTCAGGTGAAACTTCTTGTGTTTTAGTTTATGGCCTTTGCTCCTGTTGCTGGGTACCACAAAAGCGTCTGGCACCATCCTCTGACACCCAGCTTTGGGACACTGGTATGGATTAATGAGATCTCCTCTGAGTTTTCTCTAAACTAAACAGACCCAGCTTCCTCAGTCTACTGATGAAAGAGATGCTCCAGTCTTCTGATGGGGCCTCTTCTGGCCCCTCTGCAGTAGCTCCTTGTCTGTCTTGTTCTGTGGAGTTCAGAACTGGGCACAGAGGTGTGTGCATGAGAAATGAGTCCACCGAGTCCTCTTTTGCAATCAGTTCTCCCTGTAGTATTTCAAACTTCAGGAAAGCGTGGTCTTATGGTTACTGTTTTATCTCCTCACAATCAATTCTCCTTTCTCTCTCTCTCTCTCCCTCTTTTTAGCTGACTTTCATTAAATGCCCACCACCTTTTACTCTACTATGAAGTTTCAGGCTCAACCCTGGAAGCTAACACTTGAAGTCACTCACGTTTTCTGAACATTTCAGCCAGGCAATTCCTATTTAAGATTAGTTGCCATGCATTGTCTGCTTCAATAACTTTATAATTGATTGCAATGCTTAATTGTGATAGCCATCACAAACCTTGTAGCAACTTGATTTTTCAAGTTCAGCAACCAGTTGTTTTTTCAGAGTTGGCAGGATAACATGTCCTATCCCATAAAACCATGAGAAAGGAAGTAATTACTAATTATTTGACCATCTATCAAGATCTCCTAGCTTTTGCTGGTTAAAGCTATTGAACATACAGAGTCAGAGTGTAACTTTGCACTGACGTAGCATGGTAATTTTTAGCAACATCTCATATTTCCGGTTTTCTGTCCTTGGAATATAGAACTTTCCAAACAACAGTGGTGAATGGTGACATAGTTGTGGGCAGAGAGCTTGGTCAAAGTGGTCCAAGTAAATAAACTGACTTATTTCACATCGCACTCTTGTCAAACAGAGAGATAACAGGTCAATTGTCTCTGCCCTGAAGCCCTGGAGCTCTACAGGATTCAACAAAAATCTTTGCTGGATGCCTCAAGGGTGCTGGAATCGTGTCATCCCAGTCTGACCCTCCAGCGGGAATAAGAAATTCAGATGGGCCACAGAAAGAATTGGGTGCATTGAAATCCCAACTTTACTGGGCCCTGGTCACAAAGATCCACAGCAAAACATACCAAGGAAGGAAGCCACACCCCCTGGAAGATACAAGTGTAATTATTCGTGCACAGACAATCCTCATCAGAGAATCTCCCCAGCACCGCAGCTTCTTGCATGACAGGATTAATTGACAACTGTCTGTTCTAATTGTGATAACTTCATATCTCTCAGCAAACGATTGCCATTAAGATTTCTTTTTTCTCACCCTGAAATTCTTTTCTTTCTACTGAATTGCCAGGATTGTCATTTTGCTTCTATGCTAATAATTAGTCATTTCATGTAGAAATAATCAGCTGGTGTAGACAAACACAATTATCATTCTCTTGCCCCTTTCTTAGCACCTTTTATTGTGTGAAGTCTCATCTAATTTCACTTTTAAGCCCTTAAAACCAGGATTTGGGACTGTTGAACACCAAGCACGAGAGCCTAATGGGATCTGCAACAGTGGTACTAGAGGAGAAACACATTAATTATGCACATAAACATGTAATAATGAGGCTTATCTGTACTCAGAAGTGCTGCTGAGGATACTTAGCAGGCAGCTTTGGCCAGGCAATATCTCCCCTGGCTGCCATTCTGATCCCATGTGGAAGCTGAGGAGATGTGAAGGAATACTGTGGCTTGAGAGAGTGGTTATTTATTGCTGTGGTATTCACTGCTGCTGCAAGACAGGGAATGGTATCTCAGCCTTTTCCTGCCTCGTTGTGCAACGTGCCACGCATCAGGTCGCGCAATGCCGAGGCCTGGCAGGGCCTGCGTACGGAGGAGGCTGCGGAGCAGAGCTGCAGGATGTTGCTGGTTGGCACCTTCCCATGGATTCCCTGTGATGTGCAGCATCCTGGAGTGGGAGGGAGGTGCTGGTGTGAAGCTCAAAACGCCAGTGGGAGTGCGCAAGATATGCACCGGCTGAGCGTGTCCCAACAGGAGAGCCCTGGCAGGGCAGGCTGAGGGGGAAAGGGGCACAGCCTCTGCCCTGCCAGCCTGTGAGGAGCGTGGGCCCCACTTGTTACAACCTCCTGGTATATCAGTGGCAGATTTGGACATCTAGGACCAAATCTTTTGACTGTGAGATTTGAATCAACCCTTCCCAAATGGAGCCACGTTAAGTAGTGCCGTTTAGTGTGGTTCACGCTAGACATTTTGCTGCCATGCTTCAGGATTCTTGTCTGAGCTACACTTTCGAGACACAGGCTTCTGCCTCTTCCCATTCAGCTGATCACAGGTAAACAAATATATGTATAATGAAGTCTCTAAAGTAATTTTCAGATAGACATTTTGCAAAATAATAAATCTGGTAGTACGAGATTTTATTCTGACTCATGGACTATCTAAGATGACAACATTTGAGTCCCACAGATTCATTTGTATGGGACTTTGCATATCTTATAAGCATTCTACATTAGTAGCTTTTCTAAAAGAGTCACTAAAATTAAAGTGCTGCTAGAAACATGCAATCAAACACCACTGTGTCATAAAACATTGTTAAAGAATCATGGGAAGACTAGTCTTACTAGTCTAGATGATTATACTGCTGATAGAGTCCACTTGGAATACACAAACATATCAGCTGTGCTTCTGATAATATATGCTGCACACATTTGAGCAGTTCTTTATCAATTTCTTGCTTTCACCCACCATGCAGTTACTTCAGGTTTATCTCAGTGATCTAACAAATTGCGTTGCTGGGAACTAAAAGGATTTTGTTTCTTAACTGCTGTAATAGGTCCTATGGAGGGATGAGCAGAGGTGCCTGGAGAAGGGGACTACCCCTATGGCTGTATTTGATCACTCTTTGGGTCCCTTAGTGCTTTGTGTAAGTGGAACTGGGCTCACTTTGTCTCCTATGCACCAGGGATGTATTTGCCTCTCTACTCATCTCACTACTTGAACAAGCCTTAAAAATGGAGTGATCTTCCAGCTAGATCACGATCCTCTTGGAAGAATTGCAGCTGATCACACTGTTCATAAGACTGCAAATAAAGGAACTCTGATTCAAGGAGGGGTTTAATTCCATATGAGAGATTTATTATCACTCACTGCTGAACAGCAAAATCCCTGTATGAGGCAACTGAGACATGCTAGAGTACAGTAATTCAAAGTTAAGGTGTGCGAAACTGGAGATATTTAGCTATTTAAGTAGAAGGAACAGATACTGAAGCCTTGTTGGACATGATTAATTCAGCAAGCACTGATTAGACACAGTCAGTCTGTCCGGGGGTCAGGCAACCTTGTCAGATGTCAACAGTTTACTGTGTCAACATTCAGTAGGAGAGCAAGCACATGCTGATTTTTCAAACAATTAAGAGTGCCCTTCCATGACAAAAGTTTTATAAGAGAATCTCCAAACAGAAACTTCATATTTTCAGCCATCAGTAGAAAATAAAGTGGTTGCATTCAGGAAAGAAAAGCTGTAGCTCAAATCAGACAGGAACTTGGACACGTTAGTTGTGCAAATCTCTGTTTTCTGCAGTGTTAAGAGAAGTGCTGACATAGGCCAAGTAGTCCCTATCCCTTGGCAGTATTAGCTGGATCATTAGGAAAAAGAAACAAAGTGGAAGCAGGGTGTTGTCTTTCAAGTGAAGAAAACTGTAGAATTGATGTAATGTTTGACTTTTAGAAGAGGCATTCATAGTGTCTCCTCCGTGGAGAGGCAGCAGAGCTTCCAGCACCAGCATTCATTCCCAGAACATCACTGCAACTTAAAACATTCAACACTGGAAATAAATCCAACATTTGTGCAGCAGTCACAAGTGTCACATTATTGATTGTGCCTTTAAGCTGTTCTATGGTCACTCCTGGAACTTTGTACAGCAGGATGGTCCAGACCTCAGGAGCCTCTCTGACACTCACACAGGTGCAGGCTGGGAGCTTGTGCACTTTCCTACTGTGGCATTGGACCCAGTGGTGATTCTGCAGGGCAAGGAAAACTACAGCCTGACCACTTGTATTATTACACCGAGGCTGGAAAAGAATGGGAACCACTGCCATTTCCTAGCAGAAACTAAAATGCCATTTTATATTCCAATTAAAAACTGATAGTAAATAATATCACAAGCTTTTCTGCATTAAAAAAAAACCAAACAAAAATAAAAAATAAAAATAAAAAGCCCAGCCCAAACCCCAAAAATAACTTTATCCAGCTCCACCATGCCATTTCAATGTGTACTGTGTATACAATACCAAGCATAGTTCTGCAGCTGATCCTCCCAGTGCCAGATTTCCCAAACTGCAGCAGGATGTAGCTATGGAAGGGTATATGCACATCATGGGTGCCTGGAGCTAAAGCTGCTTGAGGAGTTATGAAATGGACCCACAGTTAGTCCTGGCAATGGAATGAGTGTGTTTGCAATACCCATAGCCCTGTATGGCTGCTTAATCTGCAGCCCTTTACTGAGCAGAAGATTGCTGGATAAAAAGAAGAGTGTATTGGATCTTTTCAGGAATGACCTGGAGGAGAAAAATTAGGATGTTTAAAAAGACTAAGCTGCCTCTGGGATGTCTAGCATACTTCAACTAATGAAAGATACTGTCTGCTGCTTACAGTAACTGAAACAAATAGGTAGAAACAAATAGGATCAATTTTATTCCTTACTAATATTTAGATTTTACTTTTGAGCAATAACTATGCAAAACTTAAGGGTTACTACACACAAATAGATTCATCATAAGACTGGGAGTTATCACAGAGAGTATAATTATGATTATTAAATCCAGCATGAAGCAAAGGGTGTAGTAGACGAACAAAACAACACAGGATCTCCAAAGTGTTACTGAAGTTCATCTTAAACATTGAGTCAAGAGCTGAAGTTTCTGGCCTTGGTTGGGTGATTCTTGCCACAGCACCCTATACATTTAAGTTATGTCAAGTTTCTCTTAACACTTGTAGACTGTTAACAGTTCCTGAATGAAATTCTGATATATATAAAAGAGATCCAGTTCTTTCTCAGATAAACATTACATTTGCATTCATATGTCTGCCATTAAAACACACTGGTTTATTTATAAGGCAAGTCACAAATTTTCTAGAAAGTTGCAGGAACACTCTTAGATAAGATGATATATTAACAGGATATATATTTCTGGAAAGATTTGTCACAATGTAACTAATACTGTTTTATTCTTCATTTAAACATAACCCAAACCATTTCATTTTAGCTTTATGAGCTTCTAACTAAAAGTCTTCTTACTGGATCACATCTCAAAATGTTGTACTTAGTGTCTTTACCTGGCTTATATGCAGGACCAAAATGGTTGGCTGTTTCTTCCCTCTCCATCAGTTTTACTGTTGAGACCTATTATTTCAGTAGTTCACACCAGAATATAATTTTTTGTTCAAAAGAAAAAGTATTTTTTGTACAACAGATGGATATTTTAGAAATATAAGATGTTATTGTTTAGAAAGTTTTCTGTAGATAAGATGAGCCTTTATTGAAAAGTATGAAGAAAATATTAATGCTTCTGTCTGTGCTGCAGTCAGTCATTTTGGTACAGAAATAAAGAATGGGTGCTGTTGTGAGCAAATGATGGTATCTAAGAATAATTAAAAATTAGAAAATATTCTAATGTCAAGAAAGTCACTTGTGGAGAAGTTTATCAAGGGATTTCCTGGTTCAGTGCATCAACACTTAGACTATTGAAGAGGCAAGATAATAGGAAGAAGAGTCTGTGCATGATTTTACTCCTGATCGTAAAAATTTTCACGAACAATACTTTGCTACATTCATCATCAACTTTTTGTATTTACAGATAAGACACCAAAAAATATTACAAATTTGATGCCTGATTTTTGATGTCAGATCTCATTTATTTAATTCTGTATGCATTTTATTCAAGCTAAAGCGTGTTCATTGCTATGTAATATCAATTATTTAATAATGAGACAGCTTAGTTGTGATTTTTGTGACCATAGTGAAGATGCACTACTCTTCACATTAATCAAGTACTTTTATGGTTTTGTTTTTAACTGGAGTGTATACAGCATTTTCTCAGACTGCATGCACAGTTCCCTTGTTTTGGTGTGATCTGACATGCAGTATACCTTGGGAACCTTTTAATACTAGCAGGCTCGGCAAGTAGTCATTTCTCCATCATAAGAATAGCTGTGGGAAGCTTGAGTAGTATAAAAAGGAAAAAGAAAAAACTATCTGCACTTCAAAGATTCCCTTGAGATGCAGCAGATAGAAAATCCACACAGATTACTGCAGAAGCTGTAGGTGAAAATAAAAGTTGCCATCTCCAATATATGCATTTGCCTGAAGTATTCCTTATGTTTACATACTCTAGGGCGGACACAGCTGTAAACATACATACCGCCTTCTTCATTTAGTCTGCAAGAGTTGGGACATTAAACTTGGGGTCTGTTAACAGTGAAATCCCATTTGCAGTCCAAAGAATTATGTGTCCAGCATGTAGCAATCTTGATTATGTTCCGGTCAGGATGTGGGAAAGATGCTATTAGAAACAAAACAATCAATTCACTCAGGCAGTCCCACAAACATGCTTTATGGCATCTGCCTCCTACTCATTTCAAGTGAGGGTTTATAGTGACACATTGGTGAAGATTAGTACACAACTGCAGGAAGATGCCCATGACTGATTCAATTGTTTGCACTGACACTCACAATTGCTGTAATTGCAGCTGGAGTGATAAAAGTCATTGCAAAAAAACAGACCAAGTGAAATCAACATTGTTCCTCAGAGATTTTATTAGCTGAAACCCAGAAATGCACAATCCACTGTTTTTCCTTGGTATTCACCACAGCATTTCCATTTGCTATGCCTGCAATACTGTCCTCAGTGGTTTAATGTAAGAACATTCAAAAGGCCTCTTTAAAATCAGAACTTGTAACAGGAACAGCCATGCATTCCAGCCTCACTCACTTAAAATAATTTATTTCCAGAAAAGTGATTAAAAAATAAAGGCAGCAAATGATTTTTGGACAATCAGTGCGATCCTAAATAAAGAATCTTTCTAAGCTGTAGCTTTCCTGTATGCCCCAAGCAGCACTACTATTGTTTCTTTCCTCTCTTCCTCCCATAATGGCTTGACACCATTAATGCTTCAAGCTGGTATTCCTGATGAGGAGTGACCATCTTCTATAGCCCCTGGAGAAAGAGAGAATGGATGTTTAGAACCAGGCAGTATCCAAAGCCTTCCTGAGAACAGATCACCCTGCAGCCTGCCAAGCCAGTTCTCATGCAGTGCTGAAGACTTCCTTCAGACCGCCTACACTACTGGTGGCTCAGTCCAAAAGAATTATGAGGTGAGCCATGGAGGAGTTGAGGATTTAACACATTTACTCCCCACTTACAAAAGAAAAGTGATTTTTGCAGACTTATTTCAATGAAAATGGAAATCCCTTTGTAGCATAACTCATATTCTAAAGGTATTTTAGGATTGCCATCCTTATGGATGGATGGAGCAGGCCACTGCCTGCTGGAAAACTTCCATTTAAATGCTCAAGATTGTGATTCTATCTAATCCTTCTGTATCAGGTAAAACCAAAGAAAACCCCAAAACTTTAATGGAAAGCAAAGAAATCTGCCTGATTGTATCCTTCATTAATTTAAACCAGTATAGAGAAAAACAAAAATTCCAGCTGCAGTCCCCACTAACATCTCTCAAATGGGACGCACAGGTGGTCAGATAACCACTGATGCAGCAAAACCTTTAACTACATTTTGTGGTAATCTTAAGAAATAAAGGAGATCATCTCCTCCCAATATTTAAATTTGGATTAGACTTGCCAATATATTGGAGAAATCTAAATCAACAAAGTATTGCATCAGAAAGGAGCTCTGAGAAATGAAAGGCGAGTGTTTTAAATGCTTCCAGTTACAGCACAGCACTGGAGAAGGTCAAATGCCCCAACAAGTTCCCTTTAGAGAGACTTGCCAGATCTGATGCTCTGAACATGAGGCACACACACACAGGGCCAGGGAAACACGCTGTGGATGATGGCAGCACAGAAGGGATTCATGCCAGCCACAACCAGGCAGCTGCCTCTGCGGCCTGAGGAAGAGGGAGGCTGTGGCACTGTCCTGTGCTGTGCCCAGAGCAGGAGCAGCCCTGGGCACAGCTCTCTGTGACAGAGCTGTCTGCAGTCCTCCTGTGGAGTACAGCTAACTCTGCTCTGTGACAAATCTGGCACGCGCTTCCCATGCAGTTGACGATGTTACACCAGGAGATTGTCTGGGTTAGGGTGCTCCATGGAAAGCCAGAAAGAGAGGGCAGGTGGAGATGCTGCAGGTGGCACAGTGGCCCCTCCTGAATGGCCGTGGTGGCCGTGCAGCTGTCCTGGGGAAAGGAACGCTCCTGTGCTGGGGCATGGCACCCTGAGAGCCGGGCATGGCCAACGTGCCTGATAAAAGGCATTTCCTCTCCAAAGCAGACAAGCCTTTTATTGCAACAGGCTGATGAAACATCACATTGTTGCTTTCAGTAGTTTTATTTTAGTAGCTTTTACATTCCCAACCAAATTCAGAACTATACTGTGGAATGCACAAAAAAACATTTCCAGGTTCAGGCAGAAAGAATAATAAACATTAGCCCCACTCTACAAAGAAGGATTTAAGAGTCAAATCAGGAACCAAGACAGGGACAGCAGATGAACCCAGATGTCCCAGGGTGTACTAGGGCTTAAATACAAGATCCCTCTTCATGCTTGTGCTGATGATACACTTCAGTACTCCAGCACTTGAGAACAAAATCTTACCTTTCTTATTGCTTTTGTCTAAGGAAGTCAAGAACCTCCTTCTGTCCTGTAGCCTCTGCCTATAAGTAGAAACATGAATAAATCCTGTCATCCTGTGCACTAGGACATGCAAATACTCACTTGTGGGAATTAAGACTGTTACCACAAAATCATTAAAATCCAATTTAAATTTTAATTCCTCCAACATAGATGAGAAAATTCTTGCTCCAACTATTTACTACTTCACAACAGCACCAGAATTGAGTTTGTAACAAATTCTAATCCAGTTTGTAGTCCAACATATATTTTTCCCAAATAAATATTATCCAAGAGCACATGTTATTACTCAGCTAGCACACCAAGGGAGCACAGCTGTATGGACACTTACTACTTGTAGGGGATTCCTGCCATCATAACCAGTTTGCTCCAGGTCTGCACCAGCCAGGTACCAGGCATACAGCCCATCCATATCGCCTTTAGCTGTAAGGCTGGAAAAAGAAAAATTACTATTGGTTCTAAATCTTTCAGTTAATTTCAGTGAGCCCCTGGCTCCTGTCAATGAGCTCAGCAGGTGAAGGCTGAACCAGGCTCAACATGGTTGCCAGGGCAGAGAGGTAAAGAACATTATTACAACAGCTTTGAATAGCTGAGCAAGCAACACAGCTTGATGAAGCAGTTCCTTAAATTATTAGGGCTGTGCTATAAGTACTTAGGCTAGTTTCACATAGTGGGTGTGACTATGACCAAAGGGGAAAAAAAAGTCACGCAGTTTCATATTTCACAACACAATATTTATCTCATGAAATGGGTTGGGGAGAGGGCAATGGCTAAATCGAGATGCAGCTGAGTGAGAGCACAAGCAGATGTGCCAGCAATCAACAGGACTTATTTAAAATCCCTAAGAAACCCCCTTCACAAGTTTGCATAACTGTGCTTGCTATTAGTAGTTAGACATTAAGTTAATTTATGTGATATTATTTGGACAGTAACACAGCTATATTTGAGTTTCACAAAACAATTTGTAGGATTTAAAGGGGCAGCAAACAGAAAAAAGCTTTTCAAAGATGACCTCTACCTGCCACATATAACAAGCAATAGAAAGGATCAGAACGAAACCTATACAAATAAGTTAGCTAAAGTTTTCAGAGGAATGCACACCAGGTTATTTCTTTGCACACCTGCTAGTAGTCACATCCACAAGAACTAAAGTTGATTTTTAACTCTCATTTTGGTAAAAGGGCTAAGAGCATATGCAAAACCATGCCAGTCTGTACCAAGCCTGAAGATGGGAAGGTTGGAGTATGACCTTCAGTCTCTTCAGGATACCAGCATCTCTGAGGCTTCAGACCTGAGCTTGCCACCAGCTTGCAGATTGTTTCAGCAGAACCCTGCTGATAATCATCAAGCGAGGTTGAATCTCATTAAGAGAGGGGAAACCTCCCCAACATTATTAAGTTCAGAGTCTTCTGCCTTAACCAGAGCTTGCTGTGGGTGACAAGCACTGTGCTGGCAGCAGGGATGAAGATGGTGATGAACTTCTGGGGTGATGGCCAAGCCAGACAGACCTGGTGAAAAGTGGAGAAGGCTCAAGATGCAAGGGGCAGTCATGGAAGAAACCACGAAAGCAGGGCTGCAACATTCACTTCTCTGCTAGGTTGAAATCACTTCTGTTGTTGATTAAATCACTTAAGTACCTGAAAATATGTTTTCAGGAGAGTGGATGCCTCTAACTGCAGCAGTCCCAGAGGCTGGGCATGAAAAGGGAAAGCAAATGGTCTCTGTGTTCCTCCATGCAAGCCCCAGGTGACCTACAGCTGAGGCCTTTGGGGGACAGGGAAGTGGTAGTGGGGTACTAAGAGGTTTAACAGTGCTTCAGTCTGGCATCATGAAGGAAAGGATCAATAAATCATTAATGAAAACTGCCATCACAAAAGAAAAGACCCCTCAGAAGCAATAAGGAAACAGAGGAAAGCAAAGGAGGTCCAACAGGAAGCTCAGTGGGAGGTTGGTAAGGAAACTGCAGGAAAGAGGTGTGAGCACTAGTAAAGAAAAAGTGTAAGCATTAGTAAAGCAAAGAAATTGCTTAGCAGCCACTTCTGGAACACATGATTTATCTTTATTTACAAAGGCTAGTCTCTTGCTGTTAACACTGTAAGGTCACAGGTTAAAGGAAGTAAAAAAAAGCCTACCTAGAGAGTTCTGAGCATCACCAACACTGGACAGGAGAGCACATTGTATTTGCCAAATAGAATTGCTTCGTTCAGCCATGTGCAAAGTGGAAACCACTTTGGTCAAAGACTTTCAGAAAGATTACCAACCCACACACCCAGGGCACCTCAGCTACATCTCTGTAAGCAACAAAGACAGCTGCACTAACTCAAAAATCAACTGCCTATTAACAGCACCGATTCAGAAAGAGCAATTTAACCCTTGCTGCAGAGGGCAAAACTGTGGCGTCCTTTTGTGACATTAAAGCAATCCAAATACACAGAAGTATCTTCAATTTTGCAGCAGCCATTTACTGATCAAGTGAGAACCTTATTCTATGGGGATTCTATGGCTGGTGCAGAGAACAAAAGGTGATGTAGCTTGTGAGAAAATTCAGATACCAGTCTAAACAGAAGATACCTACTATTTAGTAGATTGATTATCATAATGAGCACCACTAAACATTTTCTTCAAATCCAGATTTCCATAGTCAAGCCATACACATCTGGATTTCCTTTATGCACAGTAAGTGTACTTCATATACTAAAATATATACAGAGGACTTCTCAATTTACACTATAGGAACCCTGGCTGTGTATTTGTCTCAAAGATATTTGTGCCAGCAATTCCAACTACAAGTGCAACCTCCAAGCAGCAAGTCCATCGCTGTTATATAATGCAATGGACAAAGATATCTTCAATATACACTTTCCATGATGTTTAAAACCTGCTTTGTTGATAAAGAACTATCTACCACAGTTTACTAAACTCTGATACCTTTGACAGCTGATAATCCCAGGCATCCTGTCTATCAGTACTCTTGCATTCAGAAAAATTATTATGTATCCAGTTCACAGTTTCAGCAGGGCTAATGTAGCCATGATGATGACACAGCTAAGATATCAAGAATAGAGACAGTGCTGTCTGTGCTTACATTCACACCAACATCAAGCAGCAGTTTAAGGGGTGCTCTGTTACTGCCAGGGGACCAGAAGCAAAGCCTGTCAGGTCTCAGAGGGTTTATAATGACAAGGGCCAATGCAGTTGTAGATTTGGGAAGTAAAAAGTACAGTGAAATGACACCTTGGGGTTCCTTGCTGCCTCTTCATGTACTAGGATTTCATCCTTCCTGGGACACAAAGCTGTGCTTTATCAGCAATTCTCCTTTTCCCTTGTCTATATAAAGTAATCAGGACAGACTCTTTTTTTCAGGTGTGTCAATACCCTGACAGAAGAGAAAAAAAGTCTTTTCTTCTTATTATTTTTTTAAGATGAAGATCCAAAGGAAAAAAAAAAAGTCCAGCACAAGGCATGGATTGCTATATCCTGAACAGATCTGGGAGTGCTTTTCTCAGCTTGTGTCTCCACATCTCTCTCAGTTCAGACAGACTTTGAAAGACAGCAAGCAGTAGAAGCTTGGTTCTTATTCCTGCAGAGGCATATTTACCCTTCCTTCCCCAGCCTTACCCCCTCTTTATGTTAAATTGAAAAGGCATCTTATTCTGAAAGGTGGTGATTTTGAAATGCTGCATCCTTGTATATATCATACTATAACATATCATTTTATGAAATCTAAGAATAAAAGCTGTTTTGGCTTTATGCCCCTGTTTAATTTTGTGAACTACAGGCTTGAAGTACCTAAATTCTACACAAGCTTTTTTCACGTTAAAAAACAAACACACATCAACTGTTTACCAACTCCAGAAGTCCAGAAGCTTTCAGAATAAGAGTGTCCCAATTTATCTCATCATGGTTTGGTTTTTCAGACAAATGACAATACTACTGCAATATGAGAAGATATTCTGACATTTTTAACAGATTACTAACACTGAGATCTCATTTCCAAACGAAGCCACGAACCAGATACCAAACATCAACAAAGTGATTTTAAAACCAGACTAACACCTCTCACTTTAAAAAAGACACCAGCAAATGAAACCATGAAAGATTTAATAACTATGTGCATCTCCACTTCCTACACAAGAGTTCCCACTGATACTGTCCAACCCTCAGATCTGGCTGTTACTCCTTTCCCTCTCAAACATCACCAATGCCAAAGGAACAAATTTATTTTTATTTATCTCCATAATCTTCCAAGTGAACTATCCTATTCTAAAATCATGAGTCCAAAACTGAAAGAGGCTGAGGAGACTATTCATGGTCTTTCATAACAGTCTGTTTGAGGATTGGTAGGTAGCAGAGGGAAAACATGCTTATAGTTTAATTCAGAGAGAACTGCATGGGGGAAAAAGTTAAGTTAGCTAAGTGCAGAAACACAGAGCTTATCAGAAAGCAAGCAGCTTTATCCTTCTAAACCCCAAGAACTTGATATATTGCCGTGGTAACAAATTCAGACTGGTAGAAATTGTGTTTAGGGCACGTTACAAGATAGAAGAAATGTAGGAAAATAGTTCAAATTAGACAGAGGGCAGATCTTATAAACAGCTGGTTCTATAAGCAGCTTGACCATGTGGACATGTTGACTGCCATGAAGGTGCCAGTGCCTGCAAAGAGGGGCTTAAAACAAGAGAGAGGACAGAGAAGTGAGCCAGAGCATGCTGGAAAAAATGAGTGTATCAATAAGGTCATCTGAGGACACTGTGGAAATATCAGAGACAAACACCAGCACCTCAGATTTAGTAACTTATAGGTAGCAGAGTAACACTGTGGGAAAAGTCCACTTTGTTAGAAATGAGTATGCCAGACCCTCTAAAACAGCAGAGCAAATGAAGAGCTTCAGCTCTGCAGGAGCAGGGTACGAGCAGCCACTTCAGCACTGTCGTGAAGCCTGACCAGTGCCTGGCCCTGCTCCTGGTACAGGCCATACAGATCCAGGGGCACAGTGATCCCTAAAAAGCTGTAACAAACTGCTTGAGAGCCCCATTTTGTTATTTTCTGTGAAGAACCCTTTTCCTCTTCTTGTGGTTTTCTGGGGGTTTTTTTTGTTTTGTTTTGGACATATTACTGCCAGGTCAGCTAGCCAAACTGGTTCTGCACGTGCCACCAGAAAGAGGCCAATTTATTTGCAGAGGAATGTCATTCCCTAAACCTTTTTTGGCAGATGCAAACTGCACAAACCAAGGGTTTAATTCTGTCCTATCACTTGCAGTGCCCTGTGAAGTGCATGTTTTGACTCCATGGTAAAAGTCTTATTACCCAGTCTCCTCTGAGCATGTTATGACAATGGAAACACTCCAGACAGTGTTCCTTAATTCCAGAATTACTCAAAGGACAGAGTCCAGTCTCTACACAGAACACACATAAGCTTCACCTTGACCTTATTTGGCAGACATTATACAGCACTGGCTGGTCCCTGCAAGTCTCATGATTTCCTGCCAAGTCCTGATATAAAGGCCAGTGCTCAGGGGGTTTTTTTTTGTTTTTCAAAAGAAGAGAGAAGAGGAAATTAAGTAAAAACTACAAGTAATTTTTGGAAATACATGGAACCTTTTAACAATTTTCAGAGTAATTTGTAATTCAGGACCAGTACTGGAAAAAAATGAAATCTAACATCTATTTCTTTTTATAACACATATCCACATTGTTATATATTGAAAGTAACTGTATGGAAAGCCAGCTCTAAGAGAATTTTATCCTCTTAAAATTAACTATAGTGATGGTGAGCAGCACTTCACAAGTTTTGGGGTTAAACCTATTTGTCTATTTGATTTAGTTATTTTTAAGAACAATACTATGTACTAGTTAGAATAGAAGCCATTCCAAAGCAAGTGAAAAGTGGACTTTAAGACAAAAGATTAAAATGATGATTTGTGCAGCTTTATTTTTAAAGAGAGATGCTACAAAAATCACACCTTGAACAGCTTCTTTTCACCATTCCTCAATAAGAGACTCTGGGAGGAAATGGCGTATTTATTTGCTTCCAGCTCACTTATCCCCACAATCCTCTCTCCCTTGGAACTCTCTTGAGTTATTGGTGCTTTGAAACAGAGTTGATTCTTAATTTCATCACTTCACTTGTTGCCTTATTATTCATCTATCACAGAAAGAACTCCCTCATGTGCCAGGCACCCAACTGTTTATTGAAAGTGCTCCATTTTTGAGTCTCCTCTGAAAAACCATCCTACTCCACAGCCATTTTAGGGCCACCTCATAGATCACATTTACCTGCAGAGTATTGTTCCAACATCCTCCAAGTCATGGCTTGAAAGGTGTGCTCCTGTTTCTCGTAACAAGTTAATCACTGGTATGTGCCTTTACGAGAGGAATAGAAAAAAATGAGAAAGTGACTTGACCTTGAAAGTGACTTTTTTCCCCCTGAATCCAACATTGTCATATACACAAACAGTCAGAGAAAGTTCTTGCAGTCTCTTTTCCACAATCACAGAATCAATGAATCTTTTCCAAGGTGACAGATGCAGTAGACAGAGCTTCCCTCTCTCTCAAAAACTCATTCACACACTAAGCTCAAGGAAGTGTTAAGTTCAGCTCTAAAAAGGAAAGGGATGCATACCCTTCTCTTCCAAGAATTCTTAGTGTCTTAAGCTTAGTGGTAGTTTAATTTAACAGTAGAAATATTAGTAACTGAAATACATGCAAATAGGGAGAATATTTATTACATAGCATCATTCCTGTATTTTAAAGAATACAATGCCCATACTTATCAGTCTTAAATAAAACATTGTGTCTTGCAGATAAGCAATGAATCTTTATGTTAATGGAGAAGCTAAGCAGATTTTTAGGGCTTCAAAATGATGGCAAGTATTCTTATGAACCTCTGTCAAAAGCACATCTTTTCCTAACTTCCTCCCTCCAATACATTTATTATTGATTTCTACCTGGAGGTTATAGGAGGTCTTCCTTGTCCTTCCCTTTGAGATAAAGGGACAAATGGCACTACCAGGCAACATCTACACCTTAGTCAGATGCTTAAGAAAGGCTTAAGGCTGCTCTCTAAAGGTACTATTGTGGGTAGAAAACAACATGACAAGTAAAAAATCAGCAAAATACATTTTTCATAACTAACCTGGTGGAAAGTTTAGAACCATATTTGAAAAGGAGATGACAGAATGCTTCTTTGTTAAACAACTGATGTAGTTTACAAATCAAAACACAGGTTTTTTTCCTCCAGAAAGAGCATGATGACCCAGTAGATCAGGAATAGTTTCATAGTTCCTATTTTAAGTAAATTGCTATAATATAACACTTCAAAATAAAGAGGTAGTCTTACCATTTAATAGGAAATACATGAGTTTTTCCAACCAATTACCAAAAGGATCATATGCAGTAATTAAAAATAAAAAAATAAGCTCACATACACTTTCTGCTTAATCACTTGGTGGTAGCAATGGGCCTTTCCATTTTTGAATTGGACTAAACTACTTATCTAATCCCTCTGCCT